>JABUQX010037178.1:5000-14569 GCA_015478945.1 Trachelipus rathkii | reverse complement strand
GCGTGTTATATATATATATAATAATATTAATAGATATATATCATAAAGTATATATAATATAATATATATATTATATATATATATTGATATATACTACGTTAATTAAGAATAGCACATGGGAAAATAAAATGATTGTCACTTCCTATAAATGTTTACTAACAATAATTAACTTAAGCTATTCAGAGTTCAATTAATAATGCTTCACAACGATTAATATTTCAATATAGGAGTTAGTCTCTTCAAATAAAGGAATATATGCATTGTAACAACAAAGCAGCTAGCTTAATGCCCACACTCTCCTTACCAAATTGTTTTCTCCTCAAATCGCGGAAACTTAAACACTTCTATTATAGTTTTAAGCCTAATATTTATATTCCACAAAATAATTAATTGTTCAGATGATTAACAGTTTAGATGAGATTATTCATTTTAAATAAGATGAAGAATACATCAAAATCTTTCAAAAGGGCAGTAATCATTTCTCTATGCCTCTCACAGGCCTATATCTTTTAACAAGAGGATCGTAATTAATAATTATAGTATTACATTTAATGATAATAAGAGTGCACGAAAATATAATATAGTCGATCACTCTATAAACTCTGAACAATCGACTTTAAAGACGCAAACACATCTAAATACCTCCTCTTTCCTTGTTATGCGAGAGCAGACTACCCTCAAAATTTGAAAGTTTAAATAAGACCAGATGTTAGGTATTCTCGTATTACAACCTTCGTTGCGTTCCTCAGCGTACAGGAATTCCTTTGAGAGAGGCGTTCATATGACTGACTGACGGTGTACAGGAATTAAAGTAATGGGGGGGGGATTCTCGATTCTTACAATGGTGATCCCAGAGTGAGAATCGCTTGAAAGAATCATGCTATTTCCCCCCTTTTGCCCCTCAATCACAGTGACACAGGAACATAACACAATATATAAATTTTTTTTTTTGAGTAATGAACAATTCCTTATAATCATTCATAATTGTTACTATAATTAAATTTCTTCCATACACATAATTATCATCATAAATAAAATTTCTATTACTATGGCGGTTACTGTTATAACTATTGTCCCTACCATAATTGTTATTACCATTATAATTATTATTATAATCCTTATAACTGTATTTATTATAATTATCATATATATTATTATAATTACTATACCAATTAAAGTTTCTTCTCCAAGAATTTACGCTAGTTACATAATTATTATTACAGGACATACGTGCATTGAAATCTTTATTTTTAAAATACCTTGCTACCTTTCATGGGTACCCTCTCTCGGCCTATAGGATGATACATAGTCCTACTTAAGCGTTTCCCTGCTGGGAAGATTCAGGAGTTGACTTTGGGCGATTAGTTGATACATTGCACAGTACCGACCCTCCCACTTGAAAGCACGGTAAAGAAATTTTTTGCAAAAGAAGCATAAACCCTCCGTGCTCGCTTATAACACGATGTTGCCAAATCTCGAGTGGTTTGAGCCCTTCCTCCTTGAATTTTGATCAGCATTTGCGGCGGTAGGGTTTTCCGAAGTTTGGCATAGCGTTTTCATCAGGTCTATGATGCTTCTAATGAGAGCGAGCATCTCTTGGGTGCTCTTATCTTGTGCGGCTATCAGGCGGACGATCTCGCTCTCCTGAGTGGAAGACTCTCTAGATTCAGATTGAGATGAGTCGTCTCCTTCCCCTATTCCCTCGTTTAGGAGACTTTCTTCAGAGCGAGGTTGATTGGACTTAAAGATTTTGGACCGAGTTATAACAGTCATGCTTGTTTCCTTGTTTCAAATAATGGGTGATTTCCTTTTAGAGTTGGGCAAATTTTAACGTTTTTTTTTATTTTTTATTTTTTTTGTCATAGCGGCTTTATCATCTTTCACGCTATACCTTTTTGGGAAATTTGAATTGTGTTCTCTTTTTCACTATCACTTTGAGATGGCACTTTTTTCACTTTTCACTGTTTGATTCACTATTTTTTTTAATTGTTTTATTATTTGTTTTCACTTTTTGTATTTTACTTATCGGAAAGGTTGTTTATTCGAGTCACTGTGGTGGTCACCAGTGTAAGGGGGACATAGGGAGTTACACCCCCTTACTATAATAATGTGTATTTGGAAATTGTAACGTTTGTTCTTATGCAACTAAAGTGTATTTATGTAAACTTAATATATGCATATGTAACGATAATGCTTTTATAATATTTTGAACTAAAGTAAAGACGCCAGGAGGCGTTCCTCTGGATAAATCTAACGCCCGGATAAATTCTAAATGTGTCGGGAGTCGAGGAAAGAGAGCCATCTTATAAAGGCGGGGGAATCAGTGTTATCTCGCCTTAGGCATTTGCCCTGGCCCGATAACAACTATTATATATATAATAATTATTTTTATAATTCTGTTAACAAATAAAGAAATTGGTTGTATTTAATTGTGAAGCAAAATTCAGTATGGCATACATGTATCAATAGGATATATATTTAATAGATCCAACTCTGAGGTAAACTAATGTTCGGGAGAATTGTAAAGCAACTGTTCTCAGACCCAATCGTTTTATTGGCTCTTGATAAAATGTTGGGGGTCATGTTTTGAGAAAATATTAAAACCTTAAAGGAACGTGTTATAAGATAAAGAAAAAAATGGTGGTTAATAATAAATTTTTTGAACTAGTAAATTTATTCACCTCCTACACTCTTTTTAATTTCCGTTCATCTAGGCAAACTCTGTAAACCCCACCAAAATTGGAAAAAAAAGGGCAAAAAAATTATAACTTCCGAAGATTCGAAAAAAACTTTTTGTATTATCTAAAAAGAAAAAATTATTATAGTTAATAAGAATCAAATAATAATAAAAGCTTCCGGGGAGGTTTGTTGTTTTATATTTTTTCCTTTCAAAAAGGTTTTTTATTTTTTGTAATATTATTTTCCCCTCCCCAGATAAATAATATGGAAAAAGAACGCCACCCAAAGATTATCATATTATTTTGAGGTGTTAATTTTCATTAAAAAGTTTTTATCTTTAGACATTAAATTTCTCATCAGAGACTTCAAACTCCTCTTCCTTCCCTACCCATATTCTATTTTGACACCATGTTAGTCTACTAAGTGTTTCCTTATGGGAGCATTTAGGGAGACAGCAGAGCGCAGCGGAAACAAACAAACAGACATAAATAAATATTTACCAAATTTTTTTTTTTTTATAAAAGCCAGGGTGATAAGGAAATAAAATTACTACTACTTGAATCTCCACTATTATATTTATTATTATATTATCCCTGCGTGTATTCTGAAATTATTGTTGTGATTTGGAATAATTTGCTGGTCCATTTATGAAATTTTTAAGTATTATCTCATATTATATTTAATATATTGTGAAAAAAATAAAAAAAAACCGTAGTCGATTCAATTATAAATAATTATGAGTTAGGGTGAAAAAATAATAAATAAATTTTTTATGGGAAATACCGGATAAGTAGAAGAAAAAAATATAAATTTTTTATATATATTATTATTATTTTAATATAAATATAAAATTCAGCTTATTTTATATTTTATATTATTGGATATATTATTAATATATGTATTAGGGTTATATATTATTTATTTTTATTATTTATAAAGGTATTAATGTAATAAATACCATATAAATATATATAAATAATAATGTTTTTATATATATTGATATTTTTTTTCAATTATTTCCTCACTACTCCATATAAATTAATAATGCCACCCTTTTTATCCACATTTTGTTTGGGTATTTTATATTGGAAAATTTTTATGAAATAATAAATAAATTTTTGAAGTATTTATTTATTTTTAAGTTTTTAATATATATATATCCTTATTTAATAAAATTTTTTGATTATTTTATAATATTTATGGAAGCCATAAATAAAAAAAAGGTTTGGGTATGGTTATTTAAGTTTTTTATTTAATTATTCGTCATTAATTTCTCAGCCTCGAAGAAGAACACGCCTTGCCCTCAACGTTGTATTTTCATTAACTCTTTTATTTCTCTTCAAATTTATATAAGATATTTTCCTCAATTTTTTATAACTATTATTTATTGTATCGTAAATTAAGCCTTATGATTTAGAGACAGGAATTAAAGTAAGAGGAGGACCACTCTCAAGATAGCAGGTCAACAGGTTTTTTATGTTTGAATACTTTTTTTTAATTATACTTAAAGATGTTGTCAACTCATTCTGGTAAACGTATCACAAAAAAATTTGGTGCAAGGACAATATATATTTGCCCTTGCAGAGAGCCATAGTCGGGAGTATATTACTACGGGTTGTTAATGTTAGGAGTAAAATCCTTGAGAGGGATTGATCAATAATATACATATTAATTTTTTTTTTTTATATTTATTCTAATAAAATAAGAATATCTATACTATTGGCTAAATTCACGGACAGATAGGACTTGTATGACAATGGCAGAATGTAAGAATACGGAGCTCGCTGATGATGGCTCGGGTTATCGTTTTTTCCTCCTACATCGCGCCCAGCTAGTAGAGAACCGAGAGGAGGATAGTACACGTATTTCTTAAATTTCCGAGTTTTTTTTCTCACAGTACGCACCAGATGAGAGCAGTAGTTTTGCGCTAAAATAGTTACGAAATGTCAGAACGTGGTGGCTTGGGACAAAGGAGAGCTGAAACTGGACATGACACAAAGACTAACACGCATAACCGCACATAGCAGATGCATAATAGAGCGGAGTATAAGGTAACAAAATGCCCGGGGCCGGTCTTAGCCCTTTACACAAAGTAGAATCATCACCTGCGAATAAACGGCTGTCAGTGATGATAATATAAATAAACCTCACTATATCACTATTCACTAGGTATTTGCTACGGAGAAACAAATAATAGTCCACAGCCATACTATAGAAACACCCCGGCCGGATGCCCGTTTTACATATTTAATAATATTTCATAATAATAGTATAGTACTAGGTTATATTTTATATTATATATTTTCTTCTTTAGGAAAATATACTAAAAATATATACATATATATAATAATAAAAATAATTTTATATTATTTATTTAATTATACGTAACTTTCTTTAATATTTAAATTTATTTGCAATATAATGAAGTTATGGACTGCCAATTTTGTTTTATAATATCGGGGATGCAATGACATACGAAACAACACAATTCGTTTAATGGAGCGGGCAATAATAACACCGATTCGTTTCAGTGATATTAAGCTTAAAGAAATTGATTATCTTTTAGATGGAGAGTTGGCTGTTAATAATCATAAAATTATTTTTATGATATATTAATAATAGTTTAAATAGAGATAAGTATTTTTTCTTATTTATATTTAGATTTAATAATCGACAAAGCGCTCAATAATTTAAAGTAATAATAATATAATAATAATAATAATAATAAATAATACACACAATAATGTTTGAGATACATAATCCACATAAAAATAATAATTTTATAATATTAAAAAAAAAATAAAAATGAAAATATAATTAATCATCCCCACGGTGTTAATAATACCATGTAATGAGATTAATAATAATCCCATATCCCACCTCACACTACACTGTAATACATCCCATAATATATTGAATAGTTTTATAAATCCTTTCTTAACTGGATTTTTTTACTTGGTGAAAGAATTATAAAATATATATAGTGTGCATCACATAAGCCTTCAAACTCTTTGTATCTATTATTTTAATTATATGAATTAATATATATTTTTTAAAAAATTTTATCTATTAATTATACATATTACCCAAATGTTTTATAGTTCATAGCTAAAATACAATAGGGTGGAGAAAGTTCGAAAAATTTTCTAATAACTTTGTAATATTTAGTGGTAATTATATAATAAGTAATATAGAAAAATAACAAATTGTGAGGTTGTTTAATTCTACTGAATACATTTTTCTCTTGTGTGAATATGTAAATATATATCCATCTCTCATCTCTTGGTTGTATTTTCTTATTTAGTCGGCCATTTTCGAAAATGAATCCATGAAATAACAACACATTTGGGGGTGGGATGTTTTTTTATTATTCCTTTTCTACTCTAATTATATTTATCACGCTTAAGACTATATCTCTCGAATTCATTACTTTTGGCCAATATCATTGAACGCCATTATGGAGGAGCGAAAATAGAAACACTAGAAAAACTGTAGATAAGGCTAATACTAGCACTCGATATTCGATTACAATACCAGCTACGATACCGATCACGGACGGTGAAGATAGATTGTATTTATTATATGGGAAAAAATATACCGCTATATATTTAAATAGTTAATTTATATTAGTTTTTTTTTTCCCCCTTCCTTTTTTTGGTGGTGAGTATATATATAAATATATGCTACTATTTTTATATAGGAATATTATCTTTATTTCTTTTTTAAGGTAAAAAAAGGTAGGGGTAAAAAAAAAAACATAAGTTATTATTTTTTATTTTAAATTAAGGCCAAACCGCATAGCAGGATAAAGATAATATACCCTACTACTAAATTAAAGGTATAATAAAAAATATAACCTAGTTAGTCAGCAATTATAGACGTTTATATTTAGTTTAAAAGAAAATGATTTTTGCCCGAGCAGACGAGAGCCAGAGTATGAAGAGAGAAGAGGACGACGCACGAGGAGAGCTATGCACGCAGCACGACGAGAGAGAGGGAGAGCCAGAGAGAGAGGAGAGAGAGAGAGAGAAGAGACTACAGGGCTGCGGAGTCGTAAAATAAAATTTCGCTTTACTCCGACTCCGACTCCCGACCTCTTGATAAACTCAAATTTGGATTTTCGACTCTTCCTGTATCTTCCGTACTTTCTCACTCTAACACAACAAGAGGTTCCAAGTGACTCCGGCTATTCTCAATCTTTACCGATTCTAGTTTCTCTCATAAATTTTATTTCCAGCACATATATCCAGAGACCGTACATAGTTTTTGTCTCCTTAAATTAGTGTACTTGTACAAAAAAGAAAGTTTACATATGTTGAATAATATATTTTTTTAATCAGATCTCTTATTTTTTTTTTATAACGCTCATATAATAAAGGTTAACAAAGATTATTTATTTACAATAAATTAATTACCTCTATTTCCTTCAATGAATTATAACTAATAATAATCACACAAATGCATAAATAAAATATTAAAGTCGGTATAAAATTAATACACACGTAAACAAATTGCCCGACGGTATGGGTGGGAGGTTCAAGTAACTCACAGTTCGGATCTCCCGCCATAATTTTATATACACATCACACTAACTACATAACGACCCATTCCCGCCCACTCTTCCTGTAGATTTTTATATATTATAAGGAGATAGCGGAAATAACCTCAGTTCTATTATAAAATTTTATGATATTATTGTACGCCACTAAATTGTATATACCATACAAGTATTATATCTGATAAACAGTTTCTAGCCTCTGATATGCTATGTTAAACTTTTCGGATAGGAATAAGATAAAACGTTATTTTGTAAACAATTTAATTTAAATTAACTACATGGGCTATGTATTAAAAATTGCTGTCTCCCCCCTTATTCTGTTTGAACAAAACAAAAACAAAAAGGTTGGTGAAAAAAGGCCACCTTAGAATCGAGAGTAGAATGGTATAATGAGATTTTATTACGAGATTTTTAGTTCCGTACATATTAATCACTCCTTTTTTTTATCCTCTTCTCTTTTATTAAAAAAACAAGTTCTTGAGAGAGGAGTAACTAGACTCATTATCTCTTGAGTGTAAAGATTTTCATTGTTTGAGAACATGCATTCGAGTAATCGCTTGGCGCTGAGTATTGCATTTAACAAGAACTGCAAAACAGCTGTGCTAACACTGCTAAGCTTTTGGCGATTATAAAATTGTATCACGCGCACACTCTCCTCAAAACGCTGTATCAGATAAATCTTATTCTTGAATTTTGCTGTGATTGAAATATAGATGAATCTTGAGAATTTAAATATAACTAATGCAAACACATTGCGCACTCAGGGGGATCTTGCAATTAGTAACTTTTTTTAATACTGGAAAATCATATCCTTACACACAAACTCCTTTTTCTCCGTCAACAATAATCCTTTGTATTTCACAAAAAGGTATATAGGGTTGTATTGCAATGCTGCTATACTGATAATGAAAGCACACCATATTTTGAATCTGTAAATCTCAAGCCTTCGAATATTAAATAAAGACAAAAAAATCAAAACCCTATGCAGAAATTACATAGAACACACCACACTATTACATATTACTGCTTGAAGCGAAAGAGGGGATAGCGAGATGTGATGATCTGACGAGTCCCTTCGCTTCAGACGGCTCGTCCCAAAGGACACTCCTGTCATCTCCGATCCGACCACAACATAAATCAAAAGAACAGAGAAAAATCATTCCTAATCTCTAGTAATCTGGAGGGATTAATAGTATGCCTTGGTGGTTTGATTGTGTCGTGTTGTATTATTGGCCTAAATTATAGCCCCATAATAATAGTTTTTCTACATCTTGCTATGAATCTTTCTCAAGAACAATGGAGCAAAACATCTAGCCCATGCCCTTCACACAAACGCTGTACCCCCTCGGAAATGACACAATCTTTTTTTTCTCATATATATATATTTATATATATATATTGAGAAATCTACAGAAAATTCAATTTTCTCCCCTCTTCCTGTCTTTTTCCCATACTAAACTTCTCTTTCCCCTATGTGAATCTAAGAAACTTCCTGGCTACTTTTCTTCCCAATCTTCTTAACATTTTTCTATAAATATTAACTAAAATTGCTTCTTCCATTTTCCATCCTCTTCTTTCTTGTCGCAGTTTCGATGCTCTTTTTTTTTCTTAAGCTAATGCTACTCTCTTAGTTCAGGTACTTTTCTTTAATTAAATTTCCTTTAAACGATTTCTTTTTCAATTTCCTTTAAACGATTCGTTGCCTTTCCTCTTTTCCACCTTTTTCGAATTCACAAATGTCAAAGATTGAAATATTTTCTGAATAGATTTCTGCTCAATACTATTATATCGCCTGTTTTTTAATGGTATATATCTCGCGTGATCTTAAAACATTTGCTTTCGAATTTGTACTCTACTCTGGCAAATGGTGGAAATGTTCAATATGTCTAGTAAGGTTTGGTACAAATGTAAAGACTTTGACAACTCTTATGTTAGAGATTTTATTTCAATTGATTTTGTTGTTTTTGTTTTTAAAGAGATGGAATATAAGACAAAATCCTGATTGGTTAGTTGGATAATACTTCGAGGTCCATATATATATATATATATATATATATATATATATATATATATATATATATAATATATATATATATACTATATATATATATAACCATATCTTTATATATATATATATATATAACATAACCAACCAGCCATATACTACCAACCATATGTATATTATACTGCTATTTATTAACAACATAACCATATAGCTAACTGCATATATATATGCTAACTGTATATATATATATATATATATATTTATATATAACTATATATATATATATATATATATATATATATATATATATATATATATGCGTGTGTG
>JABUQX010037177.1:0-33147 GCA_015478945.1 Trachelipus rathkii | reverse complement strand
TACGATTTATATTCTAAATTTCACTTTGAAATTTATTTCAGGAACTTTAAAAGGTTTGGAGTTCTTTAACAGGTATTCATTCAGCATTTCGAAAAAAATAATCTGTGTTTCACTTGAAATGCCAATTTCAAAAAGCGAAAGGACTTTATTAATTGTTAGGTGTCCCGCTGTTCTTAAATTGACGTTTTTTTACAGGAAATCTTCAATATTCTGTTTTAGGGTATTACAACTATTTCCATTAGTTGTTTGAAAACCTGTTTCAAATAAAAAAATATTAACTTCTAAATAACTGCAGTTGTTTCTTAAATTATTCACTCTTAACCACATTTAGACACTTATAAAAGTACGATTTCCTCATCTAACATTTGATTTATTTCCGCCGCGGGTTTATTCTTTTTAAATTGAAGAGTTTTATTTTACCGGTCTTTCAGCGATCCTTTGAAAAAATAATGTGTTTCCATTAGAAAATGCCAATTTCATGAAAACAGCAGGAAACCGACAGTTCTAAATAGTTTAGGTGTCTTAAATTTGACGTCTTTTAATGAAACAATCTTCGTAATCATTTGTTTCTTTTATATACCAAATAGTTTCAATTGTTTTGTAACTTCTAAATTACCGCGTTTTTCTTACATTTTACACTTACAATGTGGAGGAACTTCTTAAAAGTACGAATTTTTTCCTAACATTTCAACATTTGACTATTTGGTACATTCTTTAACAATTTGAGTTTTTCTGTAACATGGAGGCATTTTCAAGCATTTGAAAAAATCAATTGTGTGTTCAATTGGAAATGCAATTCTAAAAGGAAGCGAATTTCCTTATAGTATTTAATGTTGTCTAATATTACACGTTTTATTTAATGGAAATTCAATATTTGTTTTTTCACCAAATACTTCATTAGATTGTGAAACCTTGTGTTAAGTAAAAAATTTATAAAATTTAAAATTCACGCTTTTTCTTAAATTTCACATTCACACAACATTCAGAATCTCTTAAAAGTACGATTCTTCATAAATTTCAACATTTTAAAATTTATTTGTTATATCTTAAATTGACGTTTTATATTTTTGAAAATTTTGAAAAAATAACTTGTGTTTCATTGAATGCAATTTCAAAATGTAGTAACGAGAATTTATTATTGTTTAAAATTTGTCTTCTTAATTTGACGTTTTTTAAAGAAACAACACATATTTTTTTATTATATACACAAATATTTCATTAGTTGTTGAAACCTGTTTTAATCAAAAAATTTTAACTTTAAAATTCACTTTTTCCTAAGTTTTCACATTACTTTAGACTTTAAATTACGATTTCTTCCTAAATATTCACTTGAACTATTTCGGGTATTCTTCACCATTGAACGCGTATTATCCTAACCCTGCGAACTCCTATCCTCTCAGATTAAATAATAGTTTTGTTTCATTGAAATGCATTTTATAAAAGCAGACTTAAGCGATTTATTAAATATGTTTTTTATCGTGTCTTTAAATTAACGTTTTCTTTTTCTTAATGAAATTTCATATTTTATGTTTTATCCAATTACTGTTCTGCCATTAGCTTGTGAAAAAACTGTTTTAGTAAAAATCTTAACTTCTAAAATCGCTATTTTCTAAATTTAACTTACAATTATTAGGAAACTCTTAAAAGTACGGTTTTCCTTAAATTTCAACATTTTGACATTTGGTATTCTTAAAATTGAGTTTTTGGTAAATTGCTTTCAGCATTATTGAAAAAAATATGTGTTTCATTGAAAAGGCAATTTAAAAAGCAGATAATGCGATTTATAATGTACTTAGTGTCTTTTCAATTAACGTTTTTTTATGACAAATCAATATTTGTTTTTATATACCAATATTTCATTAGTTGTGACAACCTGTTTTAGTAAAATTTAACTTCTAAATCGCTTTTTCTTAACTTTTCACATTAAATTTAGAACTCTTAAAGTACATTTTTTCTAATTTCAACATTTGAAATTTTGGTAAGTCTTAATATTGAGTTTTTATACGGTATTCTTCAGCATTTGAAAAAATAATATGTGTTTCATTGAATGCATTTTCAAAAAGCAGAAAAGAGAATTTATTAATTGTTTTAGGTGTCTCTAATTGCAGTTATGAATTATTAATTCTGTTATAATATTACAAATTTCATTAGTTGTGAAAACCATGTTTTAATAAAAATTTTACTTCTAAATTTACGCTTTTCTTCTTAATCTTTCACATTACAAATTTAGATCTTAAAAGTACGATTTTCCTAAATTTCAACATTTTGAAATTAACTTTGTTAATTTTAAATTTGAGTTTTTAACGATTTCAGCATTTGAAAAAATAATGTCTGTTTCATTGAAATGCTATTTCAAAAGCAGAAAAGTGAATATATTTAATAGTTTTAAGGTGTCTTAAATTGACGTTTTTTAATTGAAATTTCAATATTTGTTTTTATTACCAATATTTCATTATTGTTGAAAACCTGTTTTTCAATAAAAATTTAAGTTCTAAAATTACGGCTTTTTCTTAAAATTTTATCAGTTAAAATTCAAGAACTCTTAAAAGTACCGATTTTTCCTAAATTTCAACACTGATTATTTCGGTTAATATCTTAAAACTTGAAGTTTTAACGGTACTTTTCAGCACTTTGCAAAAAAATACATGCTGTTCCATGAAAATGCAATTTCAAAGCAGAAAAGAGAATTTTTAGTACAGGTTTTAGGTGTCCTTAAATTGACGTTTTTTATTGAATTTCAATATTTGTTTTTACTTACTACCCAATATTTTCATTAGTTGTGAAAAACCCTGTTTTAATTAAAAATTTTAACTCTTAAAATTACGCTTTTGCTTAAATTTAACATTACAAATTTATCACGAACTCCTTTAAAAGTTCGATTTCTTCCTAAATTTCCCACATTTAAATTATATTTGGGTCAACTTAAAATTAGTTTACGGAATTTCAGCCATTTGGAAAAATAATGTCGTGCACTCTTGAAATGCAATTTCAAAAAAGGAGAAAGAAGAATTTATTAATTGTTTTAGAGGTGTCTAAATTGACTTTTTTTTAATGAAATTTCAATATTTGTTTTTATATACCAAATATTTCATTGTTGTTGAAAACCTTTTTAATAACAAAATTTTACTTCTTTTACGGCTTTTTCCTTAAATTTTCATATCACAGAATTTAGACTCTTAAGTTACATTTTTCCTAATTTCAACATTTGCAAATCTATTTTGGTAATTCTTCATTGAAGTTTTTAACGTATTATTCAGCATTTTGAAACAACGAATAATCGTTGTTTCATTGAATGCATTTCAACAAGCAAAAACGGAGAATTTATTAATTGTTCTGGGTGTCTTAAATTGACGTTTTTAATTGAAATTCCATATTTGTTTCTTAATAATACCAATTTTATTAGTTGTGAAACACTGTTTTTTAATAAAAATTTTAAACTTCTAAAATTTACGCTTTTTCTTAAATTTCCACATTACATTTGAAACCTTAAGTCGATTTTTCCTCATTTACATTTGAAACTTATGCGGTAATTTTCTTTAATTGCGTTTTTTCTACGGGATTTTTCACCTTGAAAAATAATGTGTTTCATTGAATGCAATTTTCAAAAAGCAAAAACGATTTATTATAGTTTTAGTGTCTATAATTGACGTTTTTTTAATGAATTTCAATATTTGTTTTTTTACCACTGGCAAATATTTCATTAGTTTTTTGAAACCTGTTTTAATTAAAAAATTTTAACTTTTCTAATTAAAAACTACAATTTGATTTAATTTTACCAAAATAATTTAATGTTGAATTTAGGAAAAATCGTACTTTAGGAGTTCTAAATTTGTAATGAATTTAAGAAAAAGCGTAATTTAGATGTTAAATTTTTTTATTTAAAACAGGTTTTCACAACTAATGAAATATTTTATATTTATAACATAACATAATATTAAAATTTCATTAAAAACGGTCAATTTAAGCAACCTAAAACAATTAATAAAATTCTCTTTTCTGCTTTTGAATTGCATTTCAATGACACTTCTTTTTTCAACATGCTGCAATCCCTACACTTGGGGGTCTTTAGATTAACCCAATATTTCAAATGTTGAAATTAGGAAAATTCGTACTTTTAAGAGTCGTAAATTTGTAGTGTGAAAATTTAAGCAAAGCGTCTAATATTTGTATTTAAAATTTTTTTATTAAACAGGTTTTTCACAAACTAATGAAAATATTTGGTATATAAAAACAATATTGAATTTATTAAAAAATGTAATTTTGCAACTAAAACAAATAAAAAATTCTCTTTTCTAGCTTTTTGAATTGATTTCAATGAAACAGATTATTTTTCAAATGCTGAACATACCGTTTTAAGAAAACTCCAATTTTAAGATTAACAAATAATTTAAACTGTTTGAAATTAGGAAAAACTCTCTTTTAAGAGTTCAATTCTGTATGTAAAACTTTAAGTCAAATTAGTATATTAAAAAACCTATTGAAATTTCATTTTAAAACGTCAATTTAAGACCCAAACAACTTTAAATAATTCTCTTTTTTCTTGCTTTTTGACTTGCATTTCAATGAACACGTTATTTTTTCATGCTGAACAATACCGGTTAATACTCAGATTTCTTGTAGACTTAACCAAATAATTTCACAATGTTGAAATTTAGGAAAAATCGAACTTTTAAGAGTTCTAATTTGTAATGTGCAATTTTAAGAAAGGTGTAATTTTTGAAGTTAAATTTTTTTTATTTAAAACCGAGGTTTTCAAAACTATTGAAATATTTGGGTATATAAAAACAAAATATTGAAATTTCATTTAAAACGTCATTTAAGACATCTAAAACTATTAATAAATTCACTTTTCAGCTTTGTTTGAAATTGAATTTCAATGAAACACAATTATTTTTTTTAAAGTGCTGAAAATACCGTTAAACTCAATTTTAAGATTTTAAAATAATTTCAATGGTTGAAATTTAGGAAAATCGTACTTCTAAGAGTTTTAATTCGTAATATTGAAAATTTAAGAAAAGGCATAATTTTAGAAGGTTAATTTTTATTTAAACAGGTTTCTACAACTAATGAAATTATTTGGTAATAAAAACAAATATGAAATATTTCATTAAAAAAAGTCAATTTAAGACACCAAAACAATTAGATAAATTCTCTTTTCTGCTTTTTGGAAATTGCATTTCCAATAGACACACATTATTTTTCAATGCCTGAAAATTCAGCCTTATATATTAAAGGATCAAATTAACAAATAAATTTCAATGTGAACATTGGAAAGGAAATCGCTATTTAAGAGTTCAAATTTTGTAATGTCTAAATTTAAGAAAAGCGTAATTTTAGACAGTTAAATTTTATTAAAACTAGGTTTTCAACAACCTAATGATAATATTTGGTATATTAAAAAAAAAAGTTTGGAAATTTTCATTTAAAAAACGTCCATTTATTCACCTAAACACATTATTAATTCACTTTTCTTATTTTTGAAATAGCATTTCAATGAAAACAAAATTATTTTCAAATGTGAAAATACGTTAAAACTCAATTTTAAGATTTAACACAAAATTTCAAATGTTGAAACCATTTAGGAAAATCGCTAATTTTAGGTTCTAAATTCTGTAATGTGACAATTTAGAAAAAGCGTTTTTTAGAAGTTAATTTGTTTTTTATAAAACAGTTTCTCACAACTCATTGAAATATTTGGTAATACAAACAAATATTGAAATCTTCATTAAGAAAGCTCAATTTAAGACACCTAAACTATTAATAAATTCACTTTTCTGCTTTTTTGAAATCCAATTTAATGAAGACTATTCTAGACGCTTTAAAAGTTAAGAATTGCAGAAAAAATTCCGGGAAATTTGAATAAGGGACATGATATTAATCTTGTTAACTGTGTAATTTTTTTCTCGAAACAAGTCCTCTCATAGAGAGGCCAAACATATCTTTGATGGGGCCGTTTATCTTTATGGACCATAATTAGGTCACGAATAATAATGTTTTTAAATATGTGAGTTTTATTTTTTTTTGTAAAGATTCATAAAGAAGCTTTTATTTTAACTCTTTTACCTTTGCACCACGAGGTTTGGGAATTTTTTATATTTGTTTTTTTATAAAAAGGATTTTCCTAAGCAAGAGAAGACAGCATAATAACTGGATGTGGGCCCGTTTAAACATAGACGTTAGAAAAAAGTTAAAAAATAATTTGCAATTCACAGCTACACAGGTACGATTTATTTCTTATTACACTTGGGTACGTACCGGATGGTTTGGCATTTAATTTTACTTTTTGTTTTATAAAGACTTCTCACTTGTAAGAGAGCCACTATCTGGATGCTAGGCCGCTCATTTTAAAGACATGATTTAGTCGTTTAAAAGTTAAGAATTGAGAAACAAAATTTCGGAAAATTTGAATAATAGAACACGATTGTAACTTTTGTAACTTTTGTACCTACGGTGTTTGGTAACTTATTTTAGAATTTTATTTCATCATACACGTCATAAATAAGAGAGCCACATATCTTGATGTGAGCCTGTTTCATTTTTATTGCACTTTTAATTAGGTCGCTATAGTGTTTTAAAAATAATGTAGTTTTTTTTTTTTTTATGGAAATTTGATTAAGAAGCCTTTATTTTTAACTCTTTTCCTTGCACCTACGGAGGTTTGGGAACTTTATTTATCTATATTTTTTTATAAAACATTTCCTAAAGCAAGAGACAGCATATCTGGTAGGGGACAAGTTAAAAAGATAGCATAAATTAAGATCGTTAAAAAGGTAAAAAATAATTGTAAAATTTCAGGAAATTGTATTTAAAGACAGACAGATTTAGCTCCTTATAACTTGGTCCGTTACGTTGTTTGGGATTTTTATTTTTACTTTTGTTTTATACAGCATCTCCCATGTAAGAGAGCAAACATATCTGGAATGTAGGCCGACTCATTTTAAAGACAATTTAGGTCGTTTAAAAGTTAAGAATTGAGAAAAAAATTCGGAAAATTTGAATAAAGGAACAGGATTGTAATTCTTCTACTTATTACCTACGGAGTTTGGGAATTTATTTAGAAATTTATTTCATACAGCACGTCCTAAAGAAAGCCAACATATTTTGATGTGGGCCGTTTTTTTTTTGTTGGACCAAAATTAGGTCTGGAAAATTTTTCAAAATAATGGAAGTTTTTTTTTTTTTTTTTTTTCAAAACTTGATGACGAAGCTTTATTTTAATTTTACCTTTGCATCTACGGGTTTTGGGAATTTATTTATATCTGTTTTTTTTTATAAAAGTATTTCCTAAGCAGAGAGAGACGCATCCCTTCTGAGATGTGGGGCTGTTTTAAAACAGTTGACCCTATTTAGATCGATAAAAGTTTAAAAAAATAATGCAATTCTTTCGAAAATTTTTATTTAAGCAGCAAGATTGTAGCCTTATACATAGGTACGTACGTGGTTTGGAAATTTAAGTTTTACTTTTGTTTTATTAAAGGGGGGCCACTCTCCATGTAAGAAGAGAGCCACATATTCTGAATGAAGTAATGGGCCGGCTCTTTAAAGACATATTTAGGGCGTTTAAAGTTTTAAGAATTGAAAAAAAATTCGATGAAAATTTGAATAAAGGAACATGATTGTAATTCTTTTAACTTATTACGTATGTGAAATGTGGATTTTTTATGTTTTTTTTTCTGAAACACAAGTTCTGAATAAGGAGAAACTATCTTGATGTGGGCCCGTTTCTATTTTTTGGACCATAATTTGGTCGCGAAAATGTTTTAAAAAGAATGGGAGTTTTTTTTTTAAAAAAATTCAATTCAAAGAAGCTATTATTTTAACTCTTTCTTGACCTTTGCCCAACGGGGGTTTAGGAATTTATTATATTGATTTTGTATAAGCCTTTTCTAAGCAAGAGAGACAGAACATATCAGGATGTGGGCCGTTTAAAAAGACCAATATTAGATCGTAAAAAGTTAAAAAATAATAGCAATTACTTTCGAAATTTTTATTAAGGCAGGGAGTTGTAGCTCTTATAATACTTGTGTTTGTACGTATGGATTGGGAATTAATTTTACCATTTTAGTTTTATAATCCATCTCACTTTGTAAGAGAACGCCAACAATCTGAGATGTAGGACCGGCTCCATATTTTAACAGGACATAATTTTAAGTTTTAAAGTTAAGAAGTTGAGAAAAAAATTTCCGGAAATTTTGAAATAATAGAAAAGATTGTTTAAATTTTGTAACCTTTGTACCTACTTTGGTTTTTGAGTACTTATTAGATATCCTTCATATAACACACACAACCATGCGATAACCAAGAATCTTCCCATACCGTCCCCCCCCATCGAGTAACAAAACTCACCTCTACATACCCCATCTCACAGCCAAAATCGCACGAACCAACACAGACACCACTCAACCAAAGACCATCAACAATCTAATCTGACCTACCCCACATATAATAACCAACATATCGAGCGTCCAAAGCCCGTGCTAGACCCCCAACAATCGCACGCAAACCTCGACGCCCACCACCTCCACACATCACACCTCGCACAAACAGCCCGCTACTGGCCCGAAGTGAGCGCCCCTCCTAAATAAGAGGCACTATCATATTTTAGTGAGCCGTTTCATTTATGCACCTTAATTGGTACGCTAAAATGTTTTAAAAATAAATAGATAGATTTTTTTGTTTTTGGAAAATTTGATTAAAAGAAGCTTTTATTTTAACTCTTGTTACTTTTGCACTTACGTGGGTTCTGGGGAATTATTTACTATTTGTAGTTGTATAAAACATTTCTCTAGCAAGAAAGAGCAGCATATCTGGATCGGTGTGGCGCCGTTTAAAAACATCAGACCATATCTAGATTCGTTAAAAAGTTAAATAATGCAATTCTTTCGGCCGGCTCATTTTAAGGACATAATTTAAGTTAAAGTTAAGAGTAGACAAAAATTTCGGACAAATCTTGATGAATAATAGAACAAGTCTGTAACCTTTTGTTAATCTTTTGTACCTACGGTGTTTAGGTAACGTATTTAGATTTTATTTCAATAACACGTTCCTAAATAGAGGCCAACATATCTTGATGTGAGCCGTTTCATTTATGCACCTTAATTAGGTCGCTATAATGTTTTCTAAAAATAATGTAGTTTTTTTTTTGCAGACAACTTTTGGATTAAAGAGCTTTATTTAAACTCTTTACTTTTGCACCTACGGGTGGTTTGGGAATTTTTTTATTTGTATTTTTAATAAAACATCTTCCAAGCAAGAGACAGCATATCTTGGTGTGGGCCGTTTAAAAAACATAGGCCAATATTAGATCGTTTAAAAAGTTAACAAATAATGCATTTCTTTCGACGAATTTTATTAAAGCAGAGAATTGTCAGCTCTCTTACTTGGTCGTACGTGGTTTGGGATTTTAATTTTACTTTTGTTTTGAAAAGCATCTATGTAAAGGAGCCAACATATCTGGATGTTAGGCCGGCTATTTTAAGACACATTTACGTCGTCACACTCAGCTCACACAGACAAACCCAGACAACCAAATGAAACAAAACGTAACATCCCACGCACCGGCCTCCAACCCAGATCCCTACTCACACCCGAGAAAAAATTTACAGATTGATAAGAATTAGAATGAAAAAAATTCGGAAATGTCTGATAAATAACAAGATTGTATTCTTCTTACTTAAAAACCTAGGGGTTTGGGAATTTATTTTAGAATTTTATTTCATAAGCAAGTCCTGAATAAGATAAGCTAACATTTTTGTAGTGTGGGCCCCGTTATTACTTTTAGTACAAAATTATAATCGGAAAATGTTTTTAAAATAATGGAGTTTTTTTTTTTTTTTCTGAAATTTGATTTAAAGAACGCTTTATTTTAACTTTTACCTTTGCACCTACGGGCTTTGGGAATTTATTTATATTTGTTTTTTATAAAAAAAAGGTATTTCCTAAGCAGAGAGACTGCATATCTGGATGTGGGGCTGTTATAAAAACTTGACCATATGTAGAGTCGTTAAAAGTTAAAAAATGACATGCATCTCTTTCGAAAAATTTTATTAAAGCAGCAAGATTGTAGCTCTTAATACTTGGTCGTGGTTGGTTTGGGAATTTAATTTTACCTTTGGTTTATGAAGAATCTCACTTGTAAGAGAGCCAATATCTGGATGTAGGCCAGGCTCTTTTTAAAAGACATATTTAATGTCGTTATTAAAAGTTAAAGATTGAGAAAAAATCTTCGGAAAATTCTGCAATAATAGAACAATTAAACTTTGTAACTAGTACCTACGGTTGTTTGGTAAACTTATTTAGAATTTATCTTCAATATAACACGTTTTAAGCTGAAAAAGCTACAACTATCTTGATGTGAGCCGTTTCCTTTTATGCACCTTAATTAGGTCGCTATAATGTTTTAAAATAATGTATTTTTTTTTTTTTTGGAAATTTGATAAGAAGCTTGGTATTTTAACTCTCTTTACTTTGACCTGGCGGTTGGAATTTATTTTATCTTGTTATTTTATAAGCATTCCTCAAGCAAGACAAGACAGCATATCTGGATGTGGCCGTTTAAAAACATAGACCATTAGACCGTTTAAAACGGTTAAAAAAAAATGCAATTCTTCGACAATTTTTTAATTAGTAGCAAGTATGCTAAGCTCTTATACTGGTACGTACGTTGGTTTGGGATTTAATTTTACTTTTGTATAAGAGCCAACATATCTAAATGTAGGCCGAGCCAAAATTTCTGAATGTAGCGGACTCATTTAAAGACATAATTTAAGTCGTTTAAAAGTTTAGAATTGAGAAAAATTTCGGAATCTTGATAATAGAACAAAGATTTTGTACTTTTGTAACTTGTACTACGGGGTTTAGGTTTAACGATTCTGAATTTGTATTTCTATCACACGCCTTTAAATAAAGAGGGCCACATCTTCTTGATGTGAGCCGTTTATTTTTGCACCTTAATCATAGAGTCGCATATATGTTTAAACATATGGTCAGTTTTTTTTGGAAAATTTGATTAAAAAGCTTTTTTTAACTTTTTACCTTTTGAAACCTACGGGGTTTAGGAATTTATTATTTATTGTATTTATAAAAATTTCCTAGCAGGAAAGACAAGATTTATTGTATGTGGCCGTTTAAAAACAATTTAAGACACATATTAGATTTCTGTTTAAAATAAGTAAAAAATAATGCAATTTCTTTCGGAAATTCTTATAAAGCAGAAGATTTGCTCGTTTAACTATGGTACGTACCGTGGCTTGGAATTGGAATTTTACTGTTTGTTTTTATGAAGCATTATCCACTGTAGAGACCAACATATCTTGGATGCTAGGCCGGTCATTTTAACAGACTAATTTTTAAGTCCGTTAAGTTAAGAATTGAGAAAAAATTGCGGAAAATTTGAATAAATTCACAGATTGTAATTCCTCTACCTTAATACTACGGGGTTTGGCATTTATTTAGAATTTTTATTTCATAAAGCAAGTTTGAATAAGAAGTAACCATTCTTGATTGGGGCCGTCCTCGATTATTTTATGGACCATACAAATAGGGTCGCGAAAATGTTGTTCGAAAAATAATGGAGTTTTTTTTTTTTTTTTGAAAATATGATAGAGCTTTATTTTAAGCTTTCACCTTTGCACCTTACGGGGTGGGAATTTATTTTATATTGTTTTTCTATAAAGTATTTCCTAAGCAAGGAGACAGGCATTCTGTATTGTGGGCTGTTTTAAAACATTGACCAATATTAGTTCGTTAAAAAGTTAAAATAATGCATTTCTTTCGAAATTTTTATTAAGCAGCAAGCATTGTAGCTCTTATGAACTTGGTACTACGTGGTTTGGGAATTCTATTTTATTTTGTTTTATAGCAATCCTTCATGTTAAGAGAGCCAACATATATGCATGTGTAGGCGCTCATTTTAAAGACTTTTAATTTAAGTCGTTATAAAGTTAAGAACTTGTACGAACAATTCGGAAAATTTGATAAAGGAACATGATTTTTCTTACTCTGGTAACTTGATAGCCTACACCACTTGACCTTTTAATTCTTTAGAATTTATTTTTTCTGAAACAAGTCCTGCTGACATAAGAGACCAAATATTACTTGATGTGGCCGTTTTTATTTTTTGGACCAATAATTAGGGTCGCTAAATGTTTTTAAAAATTAATGGAGATTCTTTTTTTTGAAACTTCAATTAAAAGAAGCTTTATTTAACTCTTTTACCTTTGAACCCAACGGGTTTGGGAATTTATTTAGTATGTTTATTTCTTTATAAAGCATTTCCTAAGCACGAGAGACAGGCATATCTGGATGTGGGCCGTTATAAAACACTTGGACCATACTGATCGTTTAAAGTAAAAATACATGCAACTTCTTTCCGAAACAATATATTAAAAGCAGCAAGCTTGTTAGCCTTAACTTTGGTAACGTACGTGGTTTGGGAATTTAATTTTTACTTTTGTTTTATAAAAGCATCCTCACTTGTCAAGAGAGCCAACTTATCTGGATGTAGGCCGGCTCTTTTTAAAGACATAATTTAAGTCGTTTTAAAGTTAAGAATTAGAAAAAATTTGAGAAAATTTGAATCAATAGAAAAGTTGTTAACCTTTTGTAGACTTTTGTACCTAATGAGATGTTTGGTAACACTTATTTAGAATTTTATTTCATATAACACGTCCTTATAAGAGAGCCAGCATATTGATGTGGAGCCGTTTCACCATTTTATGCACCCTTAATTAGCGTCGCCTAAATGTTTAAAATAATAATGTAGTGTTTTTTTCTGATATTACCCCACTCTCCATTTACCTTTTCGCACCTACGGGGTTTGGGAAATTTATTTATATTATTTTTAATAAACCATTTCATTTAAGCAAGAAAGACGCATACTGGATGTGTGCCGTTTTAATATAGACCAATAATCTAGATCCGTTAAAAGCTTAAAAAAATAATGCTTCTTCCGATTAAATTTTATAAAGCAGCAAGATTGCTGCCTCTTATGCTGCTGTAAGTTAAGTTGGTTGGGAATTTTAATTTTACTTTTTGTTTTATAAAGCATTCTCACTTTCAAAGAGATAGCCAACTTATCTGGAATGTAGGCGGTCTTTTCAAAGACATAATTCTACAGGTACGTTTAAAAGTTAGAATTGACCGAAAAATTACGGAAAATATTGCAAATAATCAGGACAGCTAATATGTACATACTGTACCACGGGGTTTAGGAAATTTATTTAAATTTTTTTTTCTGAACAACAAGTCTCTGAATTGACACGAGGCCAACTGATCTTGATGTGTGCCGTTTTATTTTAAAAACACATAACTAGGTCGCTAAAATGTTTTAAAATAATGGAGATTTTTTTTTTTGAAAATTTCAATTAAACGACACGTTATTTTACCTTTTACCCTTTGCACAACGGGAGGTTTTGGGAATTTTATCTATAATTGTTTTTTATTAAGCCCATTCCAACAGCCAAGCAGTAGACAGCAGCGATATGCTGGATGTGGGCGGTTTAAACATAACGTTCAAAAAATTAAAAAATATTGCATTTTTTTCGAAGTTTTTTATTAAAAATGATTCAGTTACCTTATAACTTGTACCAAGTTACGTGGTTTGGGAATTTAAATTTTCACATATTTGTTTTATTAAAGCATCTCTCTATTGTAACCGAGAGCCAAAAATATCTGGATTGTAGGCCGGCTCTTTAACGACATATTTAAGTCTCGGTTTAAACGTTTAAGAAATGAGAAAATATTTCGGAAAATTTGAATAATAAACAAAGATTGAGATAAAAAAATTCTTTGTACCTACGGTGTTTAGTAACTTATTTAGAATTTATTTCGCTTTAATGAACCAGTCCTCTAAAATAAGAGAGCACACCAGTATCTTTTGATTGTGAGGCGTTTTATTTTAATGCCACCTTAATTATTGTCTCGCTAAAATGTTTTTAAAATAAATGTAGTATTTTTTTTTTATTTGGAAATTTGTTAAGATTAATTTTACCTCCTTTACCTTTGCACCTACAGGGTTTGGGAATTACTCCACTCCTTTCCTTTTTTAAAGTAATTTCCTAAACTATTTTTATCCTTTGCATATCAATGCCGTTTAAAACCTAGACCAATATCATAGATCCGGTTTTTAAAAAGTTTAAGAAAATATAGCTTTGCGAAAATTTTTTATTAAGGCAGGCCATGATTGAGCTCTTATAACTTAGTACGTACGTGTGGTTTGGGAATTTTAATTTTACTTTTGTTTTATCAAGATCTCACTGTAAAGGAGCCAACATTCTGGATGGTAGGCCGGCTCAATTTTAAAGACCGTAATTTTCTGCGGAAGTTTAAGAATTGAGAATAAATTTCGGAAAATTTGAATATAGGAACAATGATTGTAGGACTTTTTGTACTTTGTACCTACTATTGTATTGGTAACTTATTTAGTTTTATATTCTATACACGTCACTACATAAGTAGAGCACATATCTTTTGTATGTTGAGCCGTTTTCATTTTATGCACTCTTATTAGGTCTCGTAAATATGTTTTAAAAATAATGTTGTTTTTTTTTGTGGAAAATTTGACTTAATAAGCTTTATTTTAATTCATTTACTTTTGCCCTTACGGGGTTTGGGAATTTATTTTTATTGTATTTTATAAAACATTTCCTAAGCAGAAAGAGCATATCTGGATGTGGGCGTTTAAAAACATAGACCAATCTACGATCGTTAAAAAAGTAAAAATAATGCATTTCTTTCGAAAAATTTTTATTAAAGCAGAAGATTGTAGCTCTTATAAACCTTGGTACGTACGTGGTTTGGGAATTTATTTACTTTTTTTGTATAAAGCATCGTTCCCATGTAAGGAGAGCCACTATCTGGGATGTAGGCCTGTCATTTTAAGACAATTAAGTTCGTTTTAAAGTAAGGACATTGAGAAAAAAATTCGGGAAAATTGCATAAAGGACAAGATTGTATTTCTACTTTAATACTAGGGGTTTAGGGAATTTATTTAGAAATCTTTATTTTATCATTAAGCAGGTCCTGAATAGAAAGCTAAATATCTTTGATGTGGGCCGTTGATTTTTATGGACCATAATCCTAGGTTCGCGAATTGTTTTAAAATAATGGAGTTTTTTTTTTTTTTGACAAATTTGATTAAAGAAGCTTTATTTTACTCTTTTACCTTTGCATATACGAAGTTTGGGATTTATTTGTATTTGTTTTTTATAAAAGGTGTTGCCCTGCAAGAGACAGCATATCTGGATGTGGTCTGTTTAAAAACATAGACCAATATTAATCGTTAAAAAGTTAAAAAATAATGCAAATTCTCGAAAATTTTTATTAAAGAGCATGTTGTAGGCCTCTTATACTTGAATATTACAAACTTTGTACGAAATTTAATTTATTACTTTTTAATTTATAAACTATCTCCCATGTAAGAGAGCCAACATATCTGAATGTAGCCCGGTTTATTTTAAAGACATAATTTAGGCAGTTTAAAGTAGATTGAGAACAAATCTCGGAAAATTTGAATAAAGGAACATGATTGTAATTCTTGTACCTGTGATACCTACGGGGTTTGGGAATTTATTTAGATTTTTTTCTGAAAACAGTCCCTGATAAGGGCAAATTATCTGATGTGGGCCGTATTTATTTTACGAACCATATTAGGTCAGGCTAAATGTTTTTAAAATTAAATGGAGATTTTTTATTTTTTGACAAAATTGCAATTAAAGAGCTTATATTTAACTCTTTTTTTTGTAAACGTCTGCTATTATATTTGTTTATAAGCTCCCGAGACTGGGTTTCTATATTTTGGGCCGTTTAAAAACACTAGCCAATATCTAGTTCGATAAAAAGTTAAAAAATACAATTATTTCGGAAATTTTTATTAAGCAGCAGAATCTCGTAGCTCTTATAACTTGGGACGTACGTGGTTTGGGAATTTAATTTTACTTTTGTTTTGAAGCATCTCCCATGTAAGAGAGCAAACATCTGGATGTAGGCTTTCTCATTTTTAAAAGAATATTTTAAGTCGTTTAAAAGTTAAGAATTGAGAAAAAATTCGAAAAATTTGAATAAAGGAACATGATTGTAATTCTTTTAACTTGATACCTACGGGGTTGGGGAATTTATTATAGATTTTTTTCTAAAAAAAAGTCTCCTGAATAAGAGGAGGCAACATTCTTGACTGTGGGCCGTCGTTTATTTTATGGACATTTACATTAGGTCGCTACAGTTTTAAATTTGGAGATTTTTTTTTTTGAAATTTCAATTTAAAGAAGCTTTATTTTTACTCTTTTACCTTTGCACCAACTTGGTTTGGGATATTATTATTTTATTTTTATAAAGCATTTCCTAAGCAAGAGACAGCATATCTGGATGTGGGCCGTTAAAAACATCCAATATTAGATCGTTAAAAAAGTTTAAACTTATGCAATTCTTTCGAAAATTTTTACTAAAGCAGCAAGATTGTAGCTCTTAAAATTTGGTTACGCCATTACGTGGTTTGGGATTTAATTTTATTTTGTTTTATTAGCATTTCATTGTAAGAGAGCCAACATATCTGGTTGTAGGCTTTTTTTTTTTTAAAGGATAATTTTAAGGTCGTTTCAAAAATTTAAGAATTGAGAAAAATTTCGGAAAATTTGGAATAATAGAACAAGATTGGAACTTTTGTAACTTTGTACCTACCGGTGTTTGGTAACTTATTTAGAATTTTATTTTACATAATATCAACGTCATATATAAGAGAGCCAACATATCTTGGATGTGAGCCGCTGCATTTTATGCACCTTAATTAAGTCGCTACAATTTAAATTAATGTAGTTTTTTTGGGGGAAAATTTGATTAAAGAAGCTTTTTATTTTAACTCTTTACCTTTGCACCTACGGGGTTTGGGATTTATTTTATTTGTATTTTTATAAAAACATTTTACCCTTAGCAAGAAAGACAACATTCATTGGTGTGGAACGTTTTTATAAAACATAGACCATATTAGTCTTAAAAGTTTTAAAAATTAATTGCAATTCTTTCGAAATTTTTAATTAAAGCGCAAGATTGTAGCTCTTATAACTTGGTACGTACGTGGTTTTTGGGATTTAATTTTACTTTTGTTTATAAGCATCTCTCTGTAAGAGAGACGCCCATATCTGGATTGTAGAGCCGGCTCATTTTCTAAAAGACATATTATTAAGTCGTTTAAAGTTAAGAATTGAGAAAAATTTCGGAAAAATTCTGCAATACTAGAACAAGATTGTAACTTTTGTAACTTTGTACTTACGGTGTTTGGTAACTTATTAGAATTTTATTTCTATAACACGTCCTAAATAAGGAGCCAACATATTCCTTGATGTGGCCGTTTCTTCTTGGAAGGAAAATGAAAACAATCCACTTTTAAATTAATGTGATACTTTTTGTTCGGAAATTTGATTAAAGATGTTTTTATTTTAACTCTTTTACTTTCGCACCGGGTTGGGGATTTATTTTTATTTGTTTTATATAAAACATTTCCTACAGCAAGAAGACAAGCATATCTGGATGTGGGCCGTGTAAAAACATAGACCAATATTAGATCGTTAAAGTTAAATAAATTTTTGGTCGTACCAGTACCATCCAATTTTTATAGAGCTAAATTCTATCTTTTACAAATTAGTACGTACGTGGTTTGGAATTCTAATATTTACTTTGTTTTATGAAGCATCTCCCTTGTAAGAGAGCCAATATATGGATGTAGGCCGGCTTATTTTAAAGACAATTTAAGTCGGTTAAAAGTTAAGAATTGAAAATACGGAAAATTTGAAAAAGGAACAAGATTGTAATTCTTCTTACTTAATACCTACGGCATTTTTGGGCATTCTATTTAGATTTTATTTCATAAACAAGTCGTGAATAAGAAGCTAACATATCTTGATGTGGGCCGTTTTATTTCATGGACCATAATTAGGTCGCGAAATTCAAAAAAAATGGGTTTTTTTTTTTTTTTTTTTTGAATAATTTCGATTAAAGAGCTTTCTATTTTAAAACTCTTGTAAAATTATAACTATTGGAGTTAGTGAATTTATTTTATATTTGTTTTTTTATTAAAAGTATTTCTAAGCAGATAGACAGGTACATCATCTGGATGTGGGCTGTTTAAAACATTGACCAATATTAGATCTGTTAAAAAGTTAAAAAATATGACATTCTTTCGGAAAATTTATTTTATTAAAGCAGCAAGATTGTGGCTCTTATAACTTGGTACGTACAGTGGTTTTGGATAATTTAATTTACTTTTGTTTATTACGGCATTATCATTATGAGAGCCAAGCATATTTGAATGTTAGCCGGCTATTTTTAGACATAATTTAGTCGATTTGAAAGTTTAAGCATTGAGAAAAAATTGGAAAATTTGAATAAAGGAAATAGATTGTAACTCCTTTAACTTGTTACCTACGGGGTTTGGGAATTTATTTGGAATTTTTTTTTCTAAAAACAAGTCCTGAATAAGAGACCCAACATATCTTGATGTCGGCCGTTTTATTTTATGGACCATAATTAGGTCGCTAAAGTGTTTTTTGAAAATAATGGAGATTTTCCTTGACAAAGCAAGATTAAAGGTGTTGGTAATTTAAGTTACCTTATTGCCTTTTCCTTATTGCGAGAATTACTATATATTTATTTTTGTGCCGGAAATATACATACAAAGCGTGGTACAAAAGAGAATGTGGGCTGTTTAAACTAACCAATATTAGATCGTTAAGATTTAAAAATAATGCGAATCTCTCTCGAAAATTTTAAGGGAGGCAGCAGATTGTAGCTCTTATTTAACTTGCGTGCTACGTGGTTTGGGCATTTAATGTTACTTTTGTTTTATAAACGTATCTTACTTGTAAGAGAGCCATACATATCTTGGATGTAGCCCGAGACTCATTTTAAAAGAAATTTTAAGTCGTTATAAACGTTAAGAATTCGGAAAAAATCGGAAATTTGAATAGAGGAACAACGATTGTAATTCTTCTAAGCTTAATACCTACGGGGTATGGGAATTTATTTAGAATTTTATTTCATAAGCCAAGTCCCTGAATTAAGAGGACCAACTTCCTTGATGTTCGGCTATTTTCTAGCTTTGTGAGTGAGCTTTTGAATGTTATCAAATGTTTTTTCTTTTTTTGGAAAAATCTTAGATGAAATAAGCTATTCTATTTGCCAGATATATTTTGACCTACGGGGTTTGGGATTTTATTTATATTTGTTTTTTATAAGTATTTCCGCTAGCAGAGGACAGCATATCTGGGATGTGGGCTGTTTCACAAAACATAGCCCCAAATATTAGACCTCGGTTAACTTAAAAAGTTTAAAAATAATGCAAATTCTTTTCGAAAATTTTCATTAACAGCAGCAAGATTGTTAGCTCTTAATAATGGTAGTACGTGGTTTGGGATTTAATCTTTACTTTTTTTATTAAGCATTCTCATGTGTAAGAGAGCAACAATATCCTGTATTGTAGGCCGGCTCATTTTAAAGACATAATTTAGGTCGTTTAAAAGAGAAAAAATATCGGAAAATTTGAATAAGAACAAGATTGTAACTCATGTAACTTTTGTACCTACGGTGTTTGTTTACTTATTGAGTTTTTAATTTCTTTTATTGTGCCTAATAAGGAGCCAACTATCTTGATGTGAGGTTTTTCATGTTATGCACCTTAGTTAGGTCCGCTTTCTAAAATGTTTTAAAATAATGTAGTTTTTTTTTTTGAGAATTTGATTTCAAGAAGTTTATTTTACTCTTTTACCTTTGCACCGACGGGGTTTGGGAATTTATTTATTATTCAGTGTTTTTTATAAGCATTTCCTAAGCAGAAAGACAGCATATCTTGATGTGGACGTTTACACACACTAAGACCAAATTTAGCATCGTTAAAAGTTTAATCATGCATTTCTTTCGGAAAATTTTATTAAGCAGAAAGATTGTAGCTCTTACAACTTGGTACGTACGTGGTTTTTGAATTTAATTTTACTGTTGTTTTATAAAGCATTCTCCCATTGAGGAGCCAACATATTTGGATGTAGGCCGGCTCATTTTAAGGACCTTTAGTCGTTTAAAAGTTAAGAATTGAGCAAAAAATTCGGAAATTTGATAAAGGAAAAAGTTGTAAGTTCTTCTAGACTTAATAAGTAGGGATTTGGGATTGACTTTAGAATTTGATTTCAATACAGCAAGCCCTGATAGAGAGCCAACTACCTTGGATGTTGGCCGTTTTATTTGCATGGACATAATTTTGGTCGGAAATTGTTTTAAATAATTGTTTTCTTCTGGTTTTTCGGAAAATTTTGATTAAAGACGCTCTCTTTTACTCTATTACTTTCATCGCCCTACGGGTGTTGGGGAAATTTATTGATATTTGTTTTTTATAAAGTTTTCCATAAGGCACAGAGAGACAGCTTATTTGAATGCCTACAAAAAAACAGATGGATAAAGAGACCGGTTAAACAGTTTATCCGTTCGTTCATTTCTTTTCGAAATTTTTATTGAGTTGGCAAATCAAGTGGAAGCACAACATCTCCTCCTACCGAACGAGGTATAGGAAGTTTAACTTTTACTTTTGTTACTATAAAGCATCTCCATGTAAGAGAGCCAACATCTTTTGGATGGAATCCGGCTCATTTTCAAGACCTAAATTTAGGTGTTCCTATCCGCAGAATTTGAGAAAAAATGGACATTTGATAAAGGAACATAATCAGACTTCTTCGTAAGTTAGATTTGGGATCTTCTATTCCGGTTTAGATTCTTTTTTTGAACAAGCCGGTTGCGGTTCCGAAAAGGTTTTCCAGTCCGATTACAGCTTAGTCAAGACTTATTTAGATTGTTATATATTGTATAGCAAAGAAATCTAAATTGTGGTTATAGGATGAAGCTATTCTCATGGTGTAGGAGTCGGTGTTCAGATAATAGTATTTGGGATGGTGGTTTGATCTATCACCCATTTGCACAACCATAAAATATTTAACAATTAGGTTTAGTGATAAAGCGATAGTCAAGCTTATTTAAAAGTTGTTCCAGATAAGTAATTTAGGGGCACTTTGTCTTCCACATTTTGCGTCTTTGCACGACACTCAAAATACCCCCAGCCGTACAAATTTCTCCTCGAAAACATCATTGGAACTAGACGGGTGAATCCATTGGTTTGTTTAGAGTGTATGAGGAAAGAAATCTATCTTGTCATGGTTACACTGTTTCTCTTTCTAGAGAATTCTTCAGATTTTAGATAATTTTGGGCTGCCTGAGGGTAATTTAGGCTAAGTTGTGGGGTGTGAGGTTCGTGGCTTGGCACAGCCCGGCGTGAAAAAAATTACACAGTTCTTGGTAGTGATTAAAGCGTATTCTTCAAGCTTACTTTATATTGTTATATGAATAGTAGTAAAGAGAATCTAATATATTTGGTTTATTATAATGTATTCATTTTGTTGTATCGGGTGTTTCAAATAAATATATATGCTCACTAGGTTAATAATATTAGGCAGGTGTTTTGAGGTTCCTCCTTTTTTACACAACTGTAAATAATTTACACATTTATGTATGTGATAAGTCGTATGATTTCAAGCTTATTTGTTTATTGTTATATATTATTCTGTAATAGAATAGAAATCTAAATTTGTTTATATATTATGTAGTTGGTTGTTAGACGTCGGTTGTTTCAGCATACATAAAAATTTGATGGCTCCAGGGGTAATATGTGAGTGGTCAGGGTGTTTTAAGGGGATATTCCTTTCTATCAACCGATATAGTCAAGTATAATAAATATTAAACACAAATTTTAATCGATTAGGAGTAGGATATAAAATTACTCAAACAGCCATAAGAATCATAAATCCAATAGAACTCACTGACGACATTTTTGAGTTGTGAAGAGATTCTACAGTAAGTTATATAATAAAATGGATGTAAAATAGCAAAATGAAGAATGTGACGTAGAATATTTGCGCAAATACTATCGATAAAATGGAGATCGTTATTCATCGGTTATCTTCTAACATAGAGGATCTAGTTTCAGATAGAGATAGTGCGTTGGCTCTCTCTAGGTAATTAGGAAGGTGTTTGAGGGTATCTTCCCTTGACAAACGTAGAGAGAGTAGTGTGACGATTGATGCGGTAGATAGCGTAGTCAAGTCTTATTTATATTGTTTTATGTGTGAATAGCAAAGAAATCGCTACACTTTGTTATAATATGGGAAACTTCCAAAATTTATTAATCAGATACAATAATTTTAGGGCTCCTAGTTAATTTATGAAGGTGGGTGTTGAGGTATACATTCTTTGCATTGAGTAAACTTAGTTATACAATTGATGAGTAATCGATGAAGCGGTTTGTCGAAATGACTCTTTATTGTATTATGTGGTGATGATTTAGTTTTTACTGGTGGTAAGTGGGGCAAAGATAAATACTATATTAAATAGTGTGTCTTTGTGGATGAAATATATGCGTATCTTCTCATGTTAGAATCGGTTTTCAATTAGTAAATATTTTAGGGGCTCCTAGTTAATTTAGGCGAATTGTTTGAGGTAGCTATTTTGCACAACGATTTCGCACGTCAATCATATTACGCAATTTTGATGGTGTAAGGCGATTGTGCGATCTTTGGCTAGATTAGTGATGAGTGTGGAGTAAGTATGGATGTTATAAGTTTAGTGTTATAGATGCTTTTGATAGTGGTGTGTGTTTTTATTGTTAATGAGCATCAGAAATCTAAATTTGTTAATAGAAATATGGTTAGGATCGTGGAAGTTAGGTGGGGTGTTCGTTTTAAGAATAATAAATTGTTGGGCTCCTAGGTAAAGTTTTGTTAGCGCAAGTGTATCTGAGGTATCTCCCCTTTGCGCAACGGAGCCCGGTTGAGAGATATGTTACAATTAGAAATATTGAGGTGATAAGCGAAGTGAGAGCTTTTTTAATTGTTTTTTTATGGTTTAAAAGCAAAAAAAAAAGAAAGAGAAATTCTAAATTTTGTTTAATAAAACTATGAATTCATGTTAGAGTCGGTTTTTTAGACCATTAGATGTGGGTGGGCTCCAGGAGGTTAGTGCATGTGTTTGAGGTATTCTCTTTGAAGTGTATATAATTATTTACGAAATTTGATTTAGTGATAAAGCGTATTCAAGCTTATTTGTATTGTTTTATGTGTAATAGCAAAGAAACTAAATTTGTTATAGTAATATGTATTATGCATGTTAGATCGGTTTCAGGTAATAAATTCGCTTGGCTCCTAGGGTAATGATTATTATGAGGCAGGTGTTATTCGTGTAACGGTAGTCGTCCTACTGCACAAGGCTGAAAAGATAAAATATACACAGTGTATGTAGTGGATAAAAACGGGGTTGAGATTTCAAGCTTTGAGTGTATATGATATATGTGGTTTAGTGTGTGATAGTGGATTGTAGGGGTAGATTATTATATTTGAAATCTAAATATGTTATAGTATGTATTTGATGTTAGAAATAGTTTTGATTATATTGGGCTCTGGTAAGTTTTGAGAGCAGGTTTTTTGTATCTTCCATTTGGGAACAAAAGTAAATAATTACATATTATTAAGGATGTGTAGTGAATAAATCGCGTAGTCAGCTTATTTTATATTGTTATGTGTTAATCTAGCATCAAGGAAGTGCAAATGATGGGTTTGTTACTATGTGAAGTGTTAGTGGTGTCCATGTTATATCGTTTAGAGTCTCAGGGTTTTGTTCGATAGATGACTGTTTCGTAATTTTTGGGTGTGTGATCGAGGTGTACTGCATTTTCTAGGGTGTATATTCTATACTGGTGTATTGGTATGTTATCTGATAGTTGTGTGGTAGCTAATTGGATCTGATGCACCAGGCTGAGGGTGTTGGTTGTTTCGTCGTGCGGAAGTCGATGTGAGTTTTGCAAGCATACCTTAAGGAGAGAGGTTACACGCTAGCAACGCGTTATTTGTTATAATAAGCGTAGTTGTACAGAGCTAAAATATGGTCTTGATGTGCTTTAATCTGTAGCGTGTTTTGATAATCAGATAATGCAAAGAAATTGTTTAGCCTGAATTTGTTATAATAATATGTATTCATCGTATAAAGCGGGGATATCGCGCTCTACTCAGGATAATATTGTGGGTGGGCTCCGCTTATTTAGGTTTTAGGCAGGTGATTTGGATGGTTACTCGTCTGATTTGACTTTTTTGTGTGGCACGAGACCGGGAATCCCACCAAGAGGTTATGTTTGTGCTAGCATGTATGAGAGTCTGATGAGGTCCCAATATGATAGTATGCATGTAAGTGTGAATATGGTAAATAGCTGTAGTCATAGTGGGCTTTTTTATATTTCTTTGATTAGTGTAATGCATATGTTGTTTTAGTAAGGATATTGTTTATTGTTTGTAGATTATTCGATTTCCAGATCGAATCATAAATAAGATATAAATTTTTTTGGGTTCTGTAGAGTAATTGTTATGAATTAAGGATAAAGTAGAGAGACAGTATTTGAGGTTCGGTCTTTGCACAACGGGTAAAAAATTTACCACATTTGTGTGAGTGATAAGAGGCGAGTCAAACAGCTTCATTTATTATTTGATTTATAGATGGTTAATAGAAGATATATCTGAATTTGTTTATAAAACTCTATACCGTAATTACTATAATAACTAGCATATATTCAATGTTAGATAGTTCGGAACTTCAATGATAATAATTTTTGGGCTCCTAGGTAATTTAGGCAAGCGTTTGAGGTATTGATTTGCACAACCGATAAAAAAACTTTACACATTTTAATGTAGTGATAAAACGAACGTAGTCAAGCTTTATTTTATATTGTTAAATATTTGGGATTTCAATAAATTTTGTTAATATTAAATGGGTTATTCATGTTAGATCTGTTTCAGATAATATAAATTTGGGCTCCCAAGGTCTATTATAGGCCAGGTGTTTTAGCGTATTTTTCTTTGCCAACCGTAAAATATTTAATTATTTGATGTCAGTGGATAAGGCGTAGTCAAACTATTTATATTGTTTTAATGTGTAATAAAGCAAAGAAATCTATAATTTGCATATTATAATAAAAGAGCTTTAAAATCATCGCGAATTTAATTCGATTCCTAATCCTAATTTGGTCTCCTTGGTAATTGCCTCTTGCAGGTTCTTTGAAGGTATGTCCTTTGTGCATAGTCCTAAAAAAGATTTACACGATCTTTTAATTAGTAGTGCATCAAAAGCGTAAGTCAGGAGGCTTTGATTTATAAGTTGTATTGGTTAACGTGTCAATAGCAAAGAAATCTAAATTTGCTATAGATATGTACTATGCAATGTTAGATTGTTCGGATTTTCAGATAAACTAATTTGGGCTCCTAGGTAACTTTAGACCAGGTTGTCTTGGGTATCTCCTTTTGTCACCAACCTAAAAATTTATACACATTTAAGATGTAGTGATAAAAAGCGTAGTACCAAGCTTATCTTATATTTTTTTTATGTGTGAAAATAAACGTCAAGAGAAATCCTACAATATTGTTTAATACTGCATTCAGGTGTTAGATCAAGTTTTCAGATAATCAATTTGGGCTCTCTAGGTTATTTAGGCAGGTGTCTTGAGGTATTGTTCTTTGCATATCTTAAAAATTTAATTCATCTTGATGTAGATGTAAAAGTGTGTCAAGCTTATTTTGTATAATTGTTTTAATAGTATAATTGCAAGAAATCTTAGATGGTTGTTATAATATGTGTTCCATGTTAGATCGGTTCATATAAATAATTTGGGCTCCTATTAATTTAGTGCGTCAAGGTGTTTGAGGTCATCTCCTTTGCACAATCATAATTTATTTAAATTTGATGTGTAGTATTAAAAAGACGTACAGCGAAAATTTCAGCTGCAGATATGAATGTAATAGCAAAAAATAAAAACAGAAATGTAAATGTTGTTACTCTCACTCACTGTATTCCGTGTTACGATCGGTTTACAGATTAAATAATTATGGGGGCACCTAAAGTAATAAACCACATTTAGGCAGGTCTTGTAGGTATCTCCTTTGTAATGACACACCGAAAAATATTTTACATTTTAGTTAATCGGTAGTGATAAAGCGTAAGTCAGCCTTATCTCATATTAGTTTTCTATGTGCATTCAGCAAAAGGAAATCTAGATTTTGTGTATAATATGTAAGTTATTGTTAAGTCGGTTTCAGATAATAATTATTGCTCCTAGGTAATTTAGGCAGGTGTTTGAAGTATATATTTTGCACAACCCTAAAAAATTAAACGTTTATGTAGTGATAAAGCGTAGTCAAGCTTACTTATATTGTTATATGTGTAATAGCAAAAGAAATCTAAATTTGTTATAATATGTAATCATGTTAGATTGGTTGTAAGATAATAATTGTTTGACTATTCAGATAATTTTAGAGACAGTGCAGTGTCGTATTTGAGGTGAATCTCCAGTTTTGCACACTCGACAGACCGTAAAAATATTACAATTTGAATGTAGGGAGAAAAGGTAGTCAAATCTTTTTTTATTTTTTTATTGATTATTCTACCATATGCAAAAAAAAAAAAAAAAAAGAACTACTAAATTTGTTATAATATGTAATTACAGATGCGTTAGAATCGGTTTCAGATTGAATAAATTTGGGCTCCTATTATTTAGGCAGGTGTTTGAGTGGTGTATCTCCTTTGCACAACCGTAAAAAATTTACAACATTTATGGTAGTAATAAAGCGTAGTTAAGCTTATTTATATACTAATATGTGTAATTAGGAAGGAATCTAAATTTGTTTAAATACAGTATGTATTCATGTTAGATCGGTTTCAGAAAATGATTTGGGCTCCTAGGTAATTTTAGGCAGGTGTTTGTAAGGTATCTCATTTTGCACAACCAGTAAAAATTGTGCAATTTGTACTGGAATCAAGCAACGATAGTCAAGCTTATTTATAGTTGTTTTATATGTGTATCGCATTCATATTAGAACAGTTTCTTGTAATAATATGTATTCAATGAGATTCGGTTTCCAGATAATATATTTGGGCTCCTAGGTGAATTTAAGGAAGGTGTTCTTGAGGTATCTTATCTTTGCGACAATGTAAAATTATTTACAATTTGGTATGGTAGTGAATGAAGCGTTAAAGTCAAGCTTTATTTATAATTGTTTTATGTGTAATATTGCAAAGAATCTCAATAATTATAGTTATAAATATGTATTAACATCCAAGAATCAGGACTTTCAATAATAATTTATCACAATACAAGAGATAAGTCTTCGACGATGTACATTTGAGAGGTGTCGCTCCTTCTGGCCACAATACCATAAAATATTTACAATTTAATTGTAGGGTACTAAAGCGTAGTCAAGCTTTTTATATTGTTTTAAAATGGATAAATAGCAAAGAAATTAAATTTGTTATATATATGTAATCATGTTAGATCGGTCTTAAAGATAATAATATGGGCTCATAGGTAATTTTAGGCAGGTGTTTTTGAGGTATCTCCTTTGTGCACAACCGTAAAATTTTACAATCCTAAATGTAGTGATAAACGTCGTAGTCAAGCTTTTCACTATTTGTTTTAATGTGTAAATATGCAAGAAAATAAAAAGAAATCTAAATTGTTATAATATGTATTCGATGTTGATCGGTTTAGATATAATTTGGGCTCTAGTTTAGTTTACGGCAAGGTGTTTTAGGTATCTCCTTTGCACAAACCGTAGAATTAATAATACAATTTGAATTTAGTGATAATAGGCGCTCATTTCAGCTTATCTAATATTGTTTTAATGTGTTGTTCAAGTATTGAAAAACTTTGTTTTAAAATGTAAAATTCATAGTAAGATCGGTTCTCAGGTATATCAATTGTGGCTCTAGTTACTTCAAGGTCAAGGTGTTCTGCGGTTATCGTCCGTTTGCACAAAATGAAAAAAATTTACACATTTATGTTAGTGATAAAAGCAAGTATTCAAGCCTATTCATATCAAGAAATATAGATAGCAAATAAATTCTAATATGTTTATTAATATTGTATTTCATGTTTTAGATCGGTTTCAGAATATAATTTGGGCTCCTAGACTAAATTTAGCAGCGTTTTTGAGAGTGACTACTCCTTTGGTCCAAAAGTAAAATTATTTACAATTTTATTGTAGTGAATAAGCAGTAGTCCAAATCTTAAATTTTATAAATTAGTTGTTTATGGTGATATTATAGCAAAGGAATCTAAATGTTGTTTATAATAAATGTTATCTCGATAGTAGATCGGCTTTTTCAGATAATCAATTTGGGCTTACTAGGTGAATTATAGTGCAGGTGTTTCTGTGAAGTATATAGTTTTGCACACCTTAAAAAAGTTACACATATCTGGGTAGTGATAAAGCGCTAGTCCAAGCTGTACATTTATAATTGGTTAATATATGGTTGGTGAATAGCAATAGAATTTGCGATGTTGTTAGTAATGATGGTATTTATATTTGACTGAGGTTTTCAGATAATATTTTTGGGTAGCTCCGTCACGTAATCTAGGCAGGGTTTTTTGAGGTAATCTTCTCTTTTGCATCAAAGGGTAAAGTGATATTTACATCTATTTAGATGTAGTGAGTTAATAGCGTGGTCAAGCTCTATTTATATTTTGTTATGTGTAATATGCCAAAGAAAAATCTAAGCATTTGTTATAATATGCAATTCAACATGTTTGATAATCCGGATTTCAGAAAACTAATCTTGACGGCTATCTCGTGAGATAAGTTATAGGACAGGGTGAGATTTGAGGTATCGTCCTTTGCACAACCGGTAAAAAAGGTTGACGACATTTTGTGAATGTAGATAAATGGCTGTAGTCGGTACGCTTTATTTATAATGTGTTATAAAGGTTGTTAATATAGAAGACGAATTCTGAATTTGTTATAATATGTCAATTTTATGTGTAGGATGGATTAACAAAGATGAGTAGATTTGGGCTCCTCGAGTATCTATACGGCATGGTGCTTTGAAGTTATCTCTTTGCAGAACAGTAAAAAAAAGTATGACACATTTATCTAAACACAACTTAATAGTCTAAGCTTATTTATTTTGTCTATATTGTGTAATTAGCTAAGAATTAAGATTTGTATTAATGATAAAATGTATCTCATGTTTAGATCTGTTTATCAGATAAAAATTTGCTGGACTTTCTCTCCAGGATATGTAGGCAGGATGTTTCAGGTATTTATCTATTGCACATACCGTAAAATATTTACAGATTGTGATGATAGTGATAATAAGCATAGGTCCCAAGCATACTGTTTATAATTGGTGTTAAGTGCTGTACCCATCAGCAAATACGTAAGAATCATAATTTTGTATAGTAATCTTGTGATTCGATGTTAGATCGTTTTCAGAGTTAATATATTTTGGTCCTCCATTGGTATTTATGGCGGTGTTTTTGAAGGTATCTCACTTTGCATATAACCCAAATGAATGTTTAGCACATGTATGTAAGTGATACGAAGGTAGTCAAGCTTATTTATATTTGTTAAATTTGTTTAATATCACAAGAAATCTAAATTTGCTAATAATATGATATTCATGTTAATTGCGCCGTCGGTTTCAGATAAATAATACTTGCTGGCTCTCTAGGATAGTTGATAGGCAGGCTGTTTTGTAGTATCTCCTTTGCACAACGGTAACAATTTAACAACATCTTAATAGTAGTGATCCAAGCGTAAGCTCAATGCTTATTATATTTTTATACTTGTAGATCGAGCTAAAGAAAAATCAAATTTGTTGATACGATTGTATTACATGCTTAGATCGGCATTATCAGTATAAATGAATTCATGGCTTCCTTAAGGTATTTTAGGAGGTAGTTTTGCAAGGAATATCCCTAATTGCACCAACATAAAAAACTTACACAAGCATGTTAATCATAGTTGAGTAAAGCGTAATATCATACTTTATTTAATATTTGTTAATAAGATGTATATGAAAGAAATCTCATATAATTTGTTATAAAAATGTATTCCATTTTAGATCAGGTCTTCAGATGAATACATTTGGGCGTTCTTAAAAGGTACATTTAGGCAGAATAGTGTTTTTAGGTATCTCCTCCTTCTACAACGTACAATAATATTAACAATTTGAATTAAGAACTAGAGATTATGTTGAATGTGTTCTTGTGATATAGTTTTTTATTGTTGTATTAAAGTAGTAATTTTTCCAGTGATTGTTTGCATGTGTGTTTCTTCTTCGGATTAATCTCTTATAAATTGACGGCAGGTGTTTTTGAGGTATTTCTAACAAATTTCTAAAATATTTCTATCATATATAACGATATACAAAAGCGTAGCTAAAAGCTTCATTTATATATTGTTTTTATGTGTTAAGTAGCTAAGAATCAATAGAATTATGTTATAGATATGTATACATTTCATATGTTAGAAACTTCTTGTTTTAGAACAATAATTTGGGCTCCTAGGTATTTAGGCAGGTGTTTGAGGTATTTTTGAAGAACTCTAAACATATTTACAATTTGACGTAGTGATAAAACGTAGTTCAAGCTTATTTATATGTTTTATGTGTAAAAGCAAAGAATCTAAATTTGTAATAATGTAAATTCATGTTAGATCGGTTTCAGATAAATATTTTGGTGGCTCCTAGCTAATGTTTGGTCGTATGTGTTGTTGAGCGTATCTCCTGTTGCTACAAACCGTAACAAAATTATAAAATTTACGTAGTGATACAAAGCGGTAGTCAAGCTTATTTAGATTGTTATAACTATTGTATAATAACAAGAATGAACGTCTATAATTTGGTTATAATATTTTCAATGTTAGAATTAGGTTTCTACAAGATGATATAATTGGCGTAAGAGGGTTAGAAGTGTTTGATCGTATCGCTTATCGCCTTTGACACAAACACCATAAAATATTTACAATTATTTTTGTTGGGGTGAGTCGGATAAATGAATACTCCAAATCTGTTAAGCATTTTATTCAAGATTAATAACTGTTCTTAAGGTCAGATCGTGTTTGAATGGTGTCGTTCTCCTTGTGCATCATAACCATGAACATATTTACAATATTGATGGCTGATGTCTGCCATATCAAGCGTAGTATCAAGCTTATTTAATATTGTTCATGTAAATGTTAATAGCAAAGCAATCTAAATTTCTTATAATATGTATTCATGTTAGAGATCGGCATTTCAGATAATATATGGGGCTCGACTAGGTAAGTGGTTGACGGTAGTTGGTTTCGAGGTTAGTCTTCTTGCACACCCGTAAAAAATTTTACACAATTTACGTAGCTTGTAGCGTAGTCAAGCGTTTTTTAATATTAGCTTATATGTCGATTAGATAGCAAAGAAATGCCAGTAAATTTTTGGTATAATAAATGTCATGTCAGTGTTAGAAATGGTTTCTGATAATATAATTTTGGGCGGTGCTGGGTTTGCGGTTGCGGTTCACCTTGTTGTGGTGTGGTTGGTCTAGAACCACCGGTAAAATACATTCAACTCTTCGCATGTAGGTGATATCCAGCGTAGTCAAGCTTATTATTATATTGTTATCTTTTGTATTTCAAAGAAAATTAATTTTTTTGTTATAATATGTATTCATCGGTTTGATCGGTTTTCAGATAATAATTTTGTGGCTCATAAGGCTAATTTACGGCATGAGGTAGTTTTGAGGTGTATCTCCTTTTGTACACCTGTAAAAATTTACACCATATTATGTGTGTATATAAAGCGTAGCTATAATATATTGTTATAATTTTAATATGGCAAAGAAATCCTAAATTTTGTCTATTATAGACGTAAAGTATAGTATTCATGTTAAGATCAGGTTTCAGATAAATAATTTGGGCTCCTATCTTAGGTAATTTAGGCAGGTTGTTTGAGGTATCTTCTTATATTGTTTTGCAAAACCTAAAAAATTTACACATTTTGTAGTGATAATAAGCGTAGTGCAAAAGCGCTATTTATATTGTTTATATGTGTTAAACAATAGTTCAAGAAATTTCTAAGATTTGCGTATAATAAGTGTATTCAGTGTTAGATCGGGTCTCAGATAATAATTGTGGGCTCATCTAGGTAGTTATAGGCAGAGTGTTTATTGAGGTATTCTTTGCACAACCGTAACATAATGTTACACACCTTGTAAGTATGGTGGACTCAAAGCGTAGCTCAAGCTTATAGTACTGATTGTTATCTATGTATAATAAGCACAAGAAAGTCTAAATTTGTTATAAATATGTAATTTGCCATGTTTAAGATCGGTTATGCATATAAAATCCTTGACGTCAAGGTATATTTAGGCAGAGTGAATTTTGAGGAAGATCTCCCTATCACAACAGTAAAAAAGTTGTTACACGTTTAAATATAGTGGATCAGAAGCGTAAATCACGCTTAATTTTGATAATTAGTTTATACATTGAGTTGTATATTCAAGAAATCTAAATTTGGGTTATAATGATGGTATTCATGTTAGAGTTGCGGTTATTCAAGATAAATAAATTTGCGAGCTCCTAGGTAATGTATAGGAGCAGGTGTTGTGTAGGTATCTGTCGTGTTCGAATAGCACGTAAAATATTAACAATTTAGATAGTAGTGATAAATTGCAGTAGTCAACTTATTTAAATATACGTTTTTATGTGATAATATAAGCAAGATAATCAAAAATTTGTTATAATATGTATAACAACAGTTAGATCTGGTTTGCAGATAATAACTTTTGGCTTCCTAGTTAATTTAATGACAGGTGTTTGAGGTTTCCTTTTTGTAGAACTCTAAAATATTTACATTTTAATGTTGTGATAAAGCGTAGTAAAGGCTTATTTATATTGTTTTCATTGTGTAATAGCAAGAAAATCTAAATTATTGTTAATAAATATGTACTTCATTTAGACATTCGTTTCAGAATTAGATTGAATTTGGGTCTCATACGATTTATTTCGAAGGCATTGGTGTTGAGGTATCTCCTTTGCACAAACCGTAAAAATTTACACAAATTTATGTAGTGATACAGCGTAGTCAAGCTTATTTAATATTGTTATACTGTGTAAATAAATACATATTCATAAATTTGCATATATATTTTTGCTTATTCAATTGTTTTTAGAGTCGTTTTCAGGATAAATATATTCAGGAAGGTGTTTTGAGTTATCATCCTTTGCACTACCATGTAACATATTTCATTTTGATTTGTAGTGTTTGCACAAATTG
>JABUQX010037176.1:90000-124025 GCA_015478945.1 Trachelipus rathkii | reverse complement strand
AATTTAAATTACAAATATCTTGTTTAGAAATCTGATATGTTTGGACCAAGAACAAACAACTTGTTGATGAACTAAAAATTTAAAAGATCGCGATCGATTTCAAATATTTAAAAATTTATTTGATTTCCACGTGTGGTAAGAATACAAACTCATCATTAATCAAAAAATAAGGCTATAGTATGTTTGAACTTCTTGGCTGCGACACAATCAGAGCAGGCCAAAAACTCGTATAAAAAAGCAAAAAATTTACCCACTACCACATTTAATATCAATCAAATTCCTTGATATACGGGAATTCAGCTTGTTAGAAAGTAAGAAATTGTTTTCCTACTTATTAAGACATATAACTTTCTATCCCGAACTTAAATAGGAGCTGAATTTATCTACCAGAATATAGGATAAAGACTTTCTCGATTTTAAAATTATTATTAATTATTATTCATTCATTATATATGATTAATTATTTTTATATATTATATATTAATTATTAATATTATTAATTATATTCATTATTATTATAAATATATTTATTATTTTTATATATTAGATAATTTATTAATATTGTATATATATTTTTAATTAACTAATTAATTTTGCTAATAATATTATTATTTATTATTATTATATATTATTAAATATTATTATTATTTATTATATATTGATTATTATTATTATATATTATTATTAATTATATAATTTATATAATATTAATATTATATTTAATATAATTACTTTTATTACTATTATATTTATTATTATTAGTAATATAATTGAGTAAGTAGTAGTAGTAGTAGTAGGTAAGTAACGTTAATCTAAGTAGATAGTTCTATTAGTATATATTTATTATTATTATATATTATTATTATTATAATTATTATTATTATATTAATATTAATTTTATTATTAATTATATTATTAATTATTATTTTATTATCGATATTAGTTATTATTAATTAATTATTTAATTAGTTATTGAGTTATGGATATTGATTCTCATAGTTTATTACACCTTCTGATCGAATAGTCACTATAGGGTATTAATAACATTATGCTAAATTACTATTATTATATATTGTATAACATTTAACTACAATTAAAATTATTGATTTATAGAAAGGAAGATGACCGTTATATGTTGATTAGTTTTAATTAATAGTAGTGTAAATTAACAATTATTGAGAAAATATAAGAAGAACATGAATGTATTTGTAATTCGCGATCATGAAGCGGCAGCAAATGATGTTGCAAAATTAGTAGACCCATCAGATAGGAAGAGGAAAGTTGCAGTCCTGACATTGTATCTTGGGGAGATATATGATAATATATGTAATAATATAAAATTAATAGTAACTATTATTGGTTATTAAAGGATGAAATATGATAATGACGCACAAAGAACATTTTTGATCTTGACATTTATGTATTATTATATATTATTATTAGTATTATTATTATTATTATTATTATTATATTATTATTTATTATTTGATCTTATTATTATTATTATTATTATTATTATTATTCATGAATGTTGCACTGTTAAATTATTATTATTGTTTAACGCTTATTCCTGATTTGCTTAAATTTTCGATATTATTATTATTATTATTATTATTTTTATTATTATTATGTATTAAATTAATTATTATCTTAATTCATTATTATTAATATTATGTATTATTATTATTTACTGATCCTATATATTATTGATTATCTATTATTATATTATTATGATTTATTATTATTATATTATTATTATTATATTATTATATTATTAGATTATATGTTTTGATTATTATTATTATAATTATTATTATTATTTATTATTTATTATTCTTATTATTATTAATTATTATTATTATTATTATTAATTAATTAGTATTATTAATTATTTTATTCATTATTATCTATTATTATATTATTTATTATTTTTATCATAAGATAATGCAGTTGTATGTATAATATAACCTTATAACATATATTAATATCATATAATATAATACATATATATATATTATATATTATAATATAGTATAGATATAATAACTCTATATATATATAAATATAGCAAATAAGTAAATACTATATCATAGTAATGAATACTAATATATTTAGGCCCATGTTAATAGATGTTTACTTACTCCGTGCAAAGCAAGCATGCATGAGTCTTTCTTTGTTTTTTATTTTTAACATATTGGCTAGTATATGATACTAATAATTAATGTTAGTGGGTGACGGACATTGATTTTGCAATAAAGGTGTTAGGAAGAAGTATTTTAAATAGTTTTTAAAATCACATTTATATATTATAAAAAAGAATCAAAAAATGAAAATATCTCGAAAAGTACATAACTACAGAAAAAACAATTACATATTTGGAATCAGCATATAAGCTTATTACAAAAAAGTAAAAAAAAAAAAAAAAGTAAATTAAAAAAATATTAAAGGGAGGTTCGAGCCGACGGGGGACAGAGGGGGGACGTTTTCTATACCCGTAGGAGGGCGGAGGAACCTCCCGCGACACCCAAATAGCAAAGAGCGGGGGTTCCAGAGACCTCCCGGAGGGGGGGGAAAAATAGTCCTCCCCGTCGTTCCCTGGAAGGCATCGAGAGGACCCCAGACTCAGCATCTTTGGCAGGTATACCCTGGGTATTCAGTTATATTGTTTTAAAAAAAAAAAAAATTTAAAACTGAACGGAAGTCGTAAAACGTAACAGGTAATATATATTTTTGAATCATTGTCCGTCACTATAAATTGGATTGTTAGGACTAAATCTGACCCAAGAAAGATATAAGGAAAAAAAAAAACAAAAAAATATCAAACTGACGGAGTCGGTCCTTAAAACATTAACAGGTCATTATAATAAATACTATATGTATTTATTTATAAATAAATAACTTTGTACTATATTTTAAGGATATGTTATATAATATAATAATAATATCTATACTATAATATAATATACTTCTTTTGGAACTGTCAGGATATTTCACATATATAATACGATAATTTTAATACTTATATAAAAAATATTACGTTCGTTTAAAAAAAATTAATTAGCTGATATCTTATTATATACTGTTGACGCAAAAAACAACCTCCTAAACGATGAAACTTTGATCAGAATGGAAGAAAACGAAAAAATTCTTCTACCGAATATCCATGATTAAAAACAAACTTTTTGATTAAAGTGAAAAGCTTCTTTGATAATTTTTAAAGAAAACTACATCATAATAAATAGACAAATCATTCATATTATAATTTATTATAAATATAAACAATAACAATAATTAACACATAAATAGAAGCACAATCAAACTGCAAATAATACTAATATATAATCTAATAATAATAATTAAATAATTAATAATAATATATAATGAATGAATAATAATAATAAAAATAGTAACTAATAAATCAATAATTATAATAATAAATAAAATAGATAATAATATAAAAATATTAATAATAAAATAATATGATAATAATAATTAATAATAAATTACTTAATATAGCTAATAATTGATATAATAATAATAATAAATTAATAATTAAATAATAATAATAATATAAAAATAAAAATAAAAATAATAAAATAATAATACATTCTAATAATAAATAATAATAATAATAATAATATAATAATAATAATAATATAATATATAATTACTAATAATAGATAATAATATGAACTTTTCGAATGCTCAGGAAAAAAAGCATTTAAACTCTAGAGTAGTTAAAAACTATCACCTTAGAGAGAGAGAAACAATTTCCTTGAAAATACTTTACTCCTGTCTTGTACTGTAATTTGCTCCGAAATATCGGAAGCAAAATGAACCCAATAACGAAAAACGAGAGAACAAGCTAAGATCTTACTAATCTGGACTCTTATTATTAGTACACAGGTTAGATTGAATGACATACACTTGTAGGGACTATCGCTTCTACCACCGAAATAACTACAGACTCCAATTAATCACTACAATGGTTACAGATAATGAATAGCATTAGCAAGCAAAAATTTTGACGACTACTCGAAATGTTCACGAGTCGATAATCTAGTTTTGGCGACCGATATTTTATATTGGTTTGTGACTTCAAGTTCTTTTTTCCTATTCCAATAAAATATTATCCATCGACTCAATAATAACATATACCTATATAATATTAAGTATATATAATATAAAATTCACAAAATATTTATCTATAATATGTAAATATAAGTATAAATAAATAATATATACTATATAATATATCCTAAACCAAATAAATATAATACTCACAAATATATATATAATATATATTATTCAATAAAATAAAAAATAAATAAATACTAATATATACAAAGTATATATATATATTATATATAATATATATATATATATATATATATATATATATATATATATATATATATATATATATATATAAAAATTATATTTATGTAAAAATTTATAAAGGGAATATTTTAAATTGAGAGAGTTTTTGATTAGGAGCAGTTTTCAATGAACGAGCTTGTCAAAACTCTAATTATATTTTATTCACAGACTTTGGGAATTTCGACTAAAGGTTGTTTAAAAGTTTTTACTTTTTATAAATTAATTTTACGAATTAATTAATTTTCAACAAATCCAAGTTTAAATATCTGACATAAGTTTTCAATAAATGTTAACAATGTTTCCAAAAATTGATTTTATGGATGACTAATAAAATTATATTGATAAGAGATTTTTCACTGATAAAGATTACGAGAAACAAATTTTGTACGTGCCCTAAATTTTTTGATTTTCAATATTTTTTCATGGGAGAATAATTTTTGTAGACTATATATAATATACCTTATATATTTCACTTTTCAATTCTTAACGTGAAAATAATTTTTTTTTGTTGACGATGCAGTTATAAATAACCTATATTTTTTAAATAAGATTTTCGTTCTTAAAATGTTTTTAATTAAATTTTCTTACTTTTTAGATTTAAATTTTAAAATGTTACCATTACCATTATAATTTATTTATATTTTCAAACCCTTTGATTTTTTGAATATTTGATATGGTAATTTTTTACCATTGAGATTTTAACATAGAGAAATTTACCAAGAATATTTTACCTTTCCTTTGTAACCTTTTCTTTATATTTCAAAATTTTTCTAATTTTTACCATTGGAATTTATTTTTAACCTTTTCTATTTTCGATTTTTTAACCCCGAAAATTTTAAATATAAACTTTACTTGCAATGTGTATGGTTCTAACGTTTTATGTGTAAAAAAATTGAAAAAATTTGAGTTAAGTGATGTTTAGCAAAAGTGCGGGACAATATAAATATTTTATTTTACACCGAAAAAGAGAATTAGAGATAAAAAGATAGTCAAAATCTCGTAGAATCTTCCATTCTGATTTTAAAAACTGGACACTATTTTTAAACCGAAATTGAAAAAAGCGATTTGAAAGGTGACTCAGCTGGATATCTAAAATTTCATGATGAAAATGATATTATAGACAAACGTGGACTAGAATCAGATCAATTCAAACCTGGAAAACTATTCTATAAAAATTACGCTTACCATGACATTACATAAGAACTTGTGGGTCCACGATCAATTAGGATTGCCCGAACTGGAGCAACCCTAAAAGAAGAGACTAAATTCGTATATAATGTCAGGATATTTGTCAGAAATGAATGAAATAAAATTGAATAAAAAAAACTACGACGCATATTATAATTCTGGAGAAGGGGTGCATGAAAAAGGCAATTTGGAGGCCGATTAAAGGGGAAATAAATGATTAGTTACAGTAAGCTCTGTTAAGTAAATAAAAAAAAACTTACCTATAAAGGATAATAATTCTATTTATCAACTCCTATGAAATCAATACAACAATCAAGATTTTCTTCTTCGGTATTTTGACCATTACGTTGAGTTAGCACTGCATAACAAGTGTTTCACCACACTAAAAAGGAAGGTTGAGAACCTATTTTGAAGAATGACCAGTTCATCGTCCAAACTATATTCTTACCTACTTTAAATACGCATTTCATTCTTACAATCTCAGCTTGGAATTCGCGGAACCTCAATTAAAGGGGACGGAGAGTTTCCTATGTAGCCAAACAGTATATCGTGCTCAAACGGTAGAGCGACGGAGTCTCATGGCAAGGTCGAGGGTTCGAATCCTAGTTAGAAATTACCTAGAGAAGTTCCCCTCCGTTAATAGGGCTATGCCCGTGGTGCGAACTTTTAAAAAAAAAAAAACAACAAAATAAATAAAAAAAAATAATAATAATAAAAAAGTGTCTAAAAATCAAGCTTCTGAGTTTTTAATAGCAAACACGGAAAAGTTCGGAAAGCGGTGCCAAGAAGAAGGAAATTAGCGTAACATCCAATTTAGATTAATTGGTGTTTGTAAAATTATCTGTAAAAAACGTAGTTACAAAACGGTGAGGCAAATTTTCAAGATCTATCGTTACATAAATACTATAGGTTAACTTAAAAGTATATAGTTTTAGATTATAAATTAATTGATAAATTCACGATTGCAACGATCTGGATGCCAATCCTGACAGTTGTTTGAAACTGGTGATTTTATTCTCATATAAAAATTAAAAGTAATAGAATTTATTTCTTCTAAATTTAGAAGAAAATAATATTAATTTTAAAGTTATTTTTAAAACAACCACGAAATTATCTTACTGATTATTTATTGATATCAATTTTCAAATTATTAGTAGTTGAGAAAAAAATAAAAGGACATTAAAATATGTGAAGAATTATTGAAGTGAAAAAAAATGAAGGTAAAGAAGAAGTACAAGTTTATGACCTAAAAAATTGGACCATCTCTTTCAGAGAGGTCAATTATAATTTTTTACAAGATTTGAGATTATATAGTGTTAAGGTACCATTTTGACAGTATTTGACCCCCAGCACCCTATAACAGAAAAGTAGTAGATTGGATTCCAGTTTATCGTCTACAAGAAATACAAGTTTCTATTTCCACGCTCCTCTCCTGTAGTCAAATTATAATATTCATTAAAATAAAAAAAATATAAATTTACAGATTACTTTGTATCAAACTTTGATAGAATTATAGCTTCATAATGTCTGCACAACCTGAGAAAAAATGAAGACTTATTAACAAACTGTGGCAAAGAGATAGTATATATTAGCGGTGTTCATAGAATGTACCAGTTTTGTTCTTTGTCAGAGGACAAAATTGGATTCTGATCTGGAAAATATTTATAATATATATATATATATATATTATATATAAATAATATATATTATATAATATTATAAAATATAATATAATTATATAGAAGATATATATATATATATAATATATTATATAATAAGATATAATAATTATTTAATAGATATATAAATTATAGATAATAATATATATATAATAATAATATATATATAATATAATAATATATTATAGAAATAAATATATATACTATTAAATATTATTAGATATATATTTATATATATATAATATATATATATAATATATTAATATATATAATGATATAATAATATATATATAATAAGTATAATTAGATATATATATTATATTATATAATATAATATATATATATAATATATTATATTATATATATATATATAGTATATATAAGATTATATTATATTTAACGTAATATAATAGTAATATAATTACTTTAGTTATATATATTTTCTTATGTTCAATTGATAATTTTGGTACACATTGTAATTTGTATGATAAAACTAAAAGAAAAATCGTATGGGGAAAGTATTGGCACCAAAAATGACGAGGAGGGACCCTCACAGCCGCATAACCACATTACGGTTACAGATACCTAGCGAAGGTCTCAAATGATGTAATTTGCTAAAATTGATAACGGCAGGGAACAAATATATAATTTCAAAAGGTGTTTAGGGTTCAATGTTTATTAAGAGATAGTTTACTCCTACGCTAAAGAGGAAAAAAAGAAGGAGAGGCTTACTTGTTCATTAGAAATTACTCTGTCTTTCACAAAAATTGCAACTTATAGTTGCAGAATTTATTTAGAAATTGATGTACTTTAATAAAATAATATAAAAGTTAGATATTTTAAATTTTTGCAAAATAAATTATAATTTAAATAGTTTTTATTTAATAACTTCAAGAATAGGAACTTAGGACAAGAAAAAATCCTTTACGATGGGTATCGATTAATAACCATCATCTTAGTTCTCAAGCTCCGAACATAAAGATGTTTAATAAAGTAATATGTAGTCAGGAGCAATATTTCTGTGTTGCTTTAATTTTTCAATGGGAATATATATAAAAGAAGAGTATCGAAGCACACTTTCCTTACTCGAACGATACAACCAGAACGAGCGATGACGGATACCTTTGGACAATATTATTCTAGGCATAGGTATACGGACCCAAAATAATAGCATTTCAAATATAAATAAATATATATAACAATTATTTATAAATAATTAGTTTAACTAAAAAGTTTTTTATTAATAGAAAGATGAACATTGCACTTGCAATTCCCCTAACACAGTTTCAGGCCAAATTAGCACACGCAAAGTGCACCATCGTTATAGTACCTATTAAAATATTACTGGTCACTAGTGACAGATGGAAAAAGTAATTATAGAAAATAAAATTTCGACACGATGAAATGAGAACCCTTGTAATAGTTGGGAAAGTAGACTAGAAGAGAGCGAAAAAAATTCTCTGCAGCTAAAAAGAAAGGAACTCCCAGGTTATTATGATGGACGAGAGCCGCGGCCTAGCAACCGTAACTGATTATAAGGTGTGAGGCGAGTTTTTTCGAAAGATATTATCTCTGGATCAGAATAAGTGGAAGGAACGCTTATCATTGTCAACAGAGAGACGAGAAGAGAACCTGTTGAAAGAGATATTTATAAAGTAGATGGTTATCTATAGGAGGGAGATTTTGTAAAAAGTTGGGATGGTATTAAAATCATAATATATAGGCCCTATATATATATATTATATAAATATATATAATATAATATACACAACGTAATAGTATATATATATATATATAATATATATACTATATAAATAAATATTATATATAATAATATATACATGTTAATTCCAATACACATTCATGAACATAGTACATAAATAATATATATGATTTTATGTATATATATATAGTTTGATATAATAATTATATATATATAGTAGTCTCTCAAATATAATATATATATATGTTGACATATATTATAGTGAGTTGCATAACATCCGCAATCCGCATCGCATTCCGCGGAGCATCCGCCACATTATTAAAGATCCGCATCGCATCGCATCCGCGCTTCGCCCTGCGGATGTTTCGCTATTTTAAATAGTTTGAGATTTTGATTGAAAGAATTTTATAATAAAAAATACTGAGAATGAATCTGAAATGAAAGTGAAATGAGTTGAAGGCAATGCGAAAAAACGGCTGAATTCCATATCTTACTTTAGTAGTCAGTACACCTCTGACACGTATGATGAGAAAAAATGTATTGATCAAAGTTAACTCCTTGCTTTGTACGCCAGTTTTCTGAATTATTCAAATATTAACATTTCGCTATGCTAATGTTTGGGAAAAGGACATTCATATACACCACTGCATTAAGCTATTGAAACCATTTTGAAGAAATTACCAAAAAAAATCAGCGTCTCTTCAGCTTCTGTCTCCGATGTAGTACATTAATCTCAACGCTAAGAAGCATTTGTAGAATCCATCTTCAAATAAAAAAAGTACCTTAAAACAAAAAGAATGAAGATGTTAATGAAAAACTAAGATAGAAAAACGCTTTGTTTGTGAATAATGACTTCATTACTATTCTAACTTACTAGATCCCCTTTTTAAAGGCAAGTTTTTTTTGTAACACAGTATTAGAACAAGTTAAACAGTCACTTTGCGTTGCAGTTGAAAACTTCAATCCGAACATGTTCTATTAAATCGAACTATTCATGCCTGGAAAAAGAAGAAAACGAAAATGTTATACAGAACCAACAACAGATTTACTGGAAGAAGAGTTTCTACAGTCCAATAGTGGGATGAAGAAAAACAACACGCATCTACCAAAAGATATAGTGGAGCAAATAGATTAAAAAACTATACAACCAAGGAGAGAAAAAAAAAAAGATTAGATACAGAATTCACGCTTCCTATCAGTTGGTGGAAAGATAAGCAAATGTTTACCCATGCTATAGTAAACTTTAGTCGAAGAAAAGTACGTTTTTGCCTGTCCCCCAAGCTATTTGTTCCAAGATGAAGAGAGTAGTTTTAGCAATTGCTGAGCCTTAAATATGATCATAAGAAGAAAAAAAATAGAAGAATTAGAAAAGCAGAAAAGTTAATGTTTCTCTCAAGTATAGCCTTTCTATAATTGAATTCAATACTAGGTGTAAAAAAGTATTACAATCCATTGTTTTAAAAAATCTCTTTTATAAGGGATAAAAAGGAGGTGGGAAAAGAGGTAGGTAGTGGTGTATTTGAGTTGGATCCCCGACCCGCACCCCGGTAAGTAACAGATTATTGATTAATATGTTGTGGCTAAAAAACTCGATATTATATATATATATTACTATATAGTATATATATATATATATATATATAATATAATATATATATATACTATAATATAAATTTCATATATAGCCAACAGTATAATACCACTATATATATAGTAATATGATATATGAGTTACTACTATATAAATATAAAGAAAGAATATAAGATAAACATATGACTAATAGTAGACTATATAATATATATAAATAATTTCATATATAGTATATATATATATATATATATATATAGTATATAGTAATAATGATATCTTATATATAAGCAGCATAAGCTAGTAAGAATATTATATAGTATATAGTAAGTTAATTATATATATATCTATTAATATATATAAACAAATGATTAAGTATCTTATATTATATAGATTATACCAGGTAGGTATTTATGCTCACAGTTAATAGTATAAGTAAGTATATAATAGCATATAAGAAGTATAAAGTAAATATATTAATTGAATAGTATAGTAATATAATATACTAGTATATATATATATATATATATATATATATTTATATATATATATATATTATATATATAAGTATATATATAGGACCATATCTGTTTTACGACCTATAATATATACTAATACTATAATTAATAATATATATATTATGATATAATTATATATATTTATATATATATATATAACATATATAATATCCGCAATATATATATATAATATATTATAATATATAAATAGTAATATTATATAGATACGTAATATAAAATATATATATTAAACAGTATATATATTTATTATAATATATTTATATATATATAATAAAAAAATAATAGTATTATATAGGTTGTATAATTTAATTGCATAATTAATCGCAGGATTATATAAGATGAAATAAAGAAAGAAAACATTTGATGGGAAGGATTTTTTATGGGTTGGAGAATGGCTCAGTCGGCACGATGTATATTAGCAACGGGAATAATATTGGATCCTCACACTCGCAAACATGTGGCGGTGGATCACAATCCGAAGAGAACAGCAGATATATTTTTTTACTTCCTTTGGAAAATTCTTTCTTTAATTTACTAAATATATAAAATGAAAGAATATATATAATATATAAATTAGATATATATATATCATATGAATATATATATATATAATCAATGAATATATACTTAGTTATATATATATAAAGATTATATAATACTTATATATTTAAAATATATATATATATAGTGTCAACACCGCATATCCCGCATCCTATGACTAAATACTCATTACCGCATTCCACATAACTGCGGTGCAGTTTCGATGACATCCTCTGCAGAACAACTAATATAATTATATATATATAATATATATATATATAAAGTAGATATATATATATATATATATAATATAGTATACTATATATATATATATAATATATATATATATAATATACTCATATAATATATATATATATAATATAGATAATAATATATATATATATTGTGCTAATAGGTTTGGTGCTTTATCTCATTTCTATAGTTACCGCAGAGGCATAGTGCTTACGAGAGGGAACTTACCACCCGCGTACCACCACACCTTCACGACGTCCTCGTAGCACAAGGGTGCTTAGTATCTGTCGCACGAGTGTTTTGTGTTAGGTATTGGTCACACGTCCGGTAAGTTTCGCTGCGGGTTGACTGCCATTATTTCCTGCCCACTCTGTTCATGAGTGGGAATTCTCTTCCATCTTTCTGTGGTTTTCCATGCTGTATGTAATCTCCCTACTTTATAAAGCCATAGTGTCTGTGCTCATCTGCGTAATTTGCGGCAAGTAGGTGAACTTTTGCTCGATATAATCCACCCCATCCGTTGAAATAGAGAGCCTCCTGCCCGTGAGTTGGAAGCTGGTGACAACTGCAATATATATATTATATATATATATATATAAGTATTATATAAGAATATATATTATATTATAATAGTATATAATATGATGTAATATAGGTAGTATACTATATATAATATATAATAGAATACATAATATAGAATATATAATAAGATGATAATATAGATTATACTATATCACGACACCTAGATACTATATATTATATTAATATAAGTATATATATATATAGCCTCATAATAATAATATATAATATAGATATATATATATATATATATATATTAATATTATATATATGATATATATATATATAGAATATTATATATATAAAGTAATTATATTATAAGTATATAATATATATAATCATATATTAATTATATATATATATAGATATATAACTATCATATATATATATTATATATATAGTTATAATATATACGATATAATTATTAATAGACAAGATTTTTTAAATATCCAATTTTTTTAAGCGATTTTTAAAAGAAAATTTACTAACAAAACCTTAACATAGATACATAAATATATGTATGTATCACAGATACACATACATAACTACTTAATAGTCACCGAAGAGTGACTGCTTACCAATATCTGTATTTGCGTAAATTAAGCTTAATTCAAACTTAATTCATAGGATGAAATTTTACTAAATTATAGTCCAATGAGGTTTAATTCCTTTCCTGTTTAACACAGTAATGGGATTGTCGATGATATAGTTTAGCAAGGCGATAGATTGCAGTGTTTATGACAAGTTCAATAAAAGCAGCACTACGTATTTTAGTATCCAATACAATCCATCACCCACTTTCTTTCCCCAAGATTGGGGCGGAGCTTAAAGAGATGAAGTTAACCAATGCAAACACGGAAAACAGGAAGCAAAGTAGTGGGTAGAAGAATTATAGAAAGCAAGTCGAAATGAAAGCACCAGCCTTACCGCCCCCTTGGTACCATTAATTAGACTCGTCGCAGTCAGCTGTCAGAAAATCCACCCTAGAGCTTCATGGAGGACCAGACGGACCCTCAAGCATGTGTCTCGTCATGGGTGGGGTCATACTGTGACTCAGGGGGCCAAACCATACCCCCTCGACAAAACCCACTCATTCATTTCCTATTACTGTGCCTTTTCTTCTCAAGTCTCTGGGCGACAGACTCACATTTCTCTTCCCAGGGCATTCCGTTTACTGACGCAATCCATTTTTTCTTCAGTCTACCCAGCCACACGGATCGATATTCCACACAAGCACTCTTGCCAACTATACATCCGCTTACCAACACGACTATTCATCATCCATATTCACCGATGACCCTACGTGTTAGTTACTCCAAGCATATATTTCTTCTTATTTCCCTTTCCTCACACCACACAACTCCTTCTAAATCCGTTTCATTCTACATACTTGTACTAGATACATTACCAGTATCATGTCTTCCGTACTTATATATCTAACACGATAGGTAACAACATACCTCCATGGAAAACCCTAACGCGTATCAAGCTTAGTCCCTTTAATTCCACTAACGAATTAATCTGCACCAGACACCTTCCGCAGATTCTACAAGACTTCCCTACATACACTCTGATCCATCCGTTCTTCTTATCTCCAACATATAATCCTAATATTTAAACTCAGACACGTTTTTCAGCTACTCACCATTTAACATAACTTTCACACCGGGACTATCCTCCACTCAAAATAATAACTTACTTTTATCTACGTTTACTTTCAAACCCATCCTTTTACACACCACCCTGCCAAATCTCTCTAACCAATCCTCTCAAAACTCTCTTTCAGAGCTCGCCATACAACAGACCAAAACTCAGGTTTCGCAGTATAATAGGTTAGGGCACCTCCACTGTCTCTCCATTTTCATCATTCTAACACCATCCCCTGCCACCATACCTCTAATTCTTTCATAACCCCATCCATATACAAATTGAATAACCAAGGAGACATAGAAAACATCCCTGCCTCAACTTCGCGTGTGTAATATTAAGGATCAATCACTTTCGCTCCATTGATATTCTTACACACGCTTCACTATCGTTATACATACTTTTGATTCTATTCAGAAGCCTACAACCAAAGCCATATATCACGAACACCTGCCATAGAGCTTCCCTTTTAATCCTATTATACGCCTTTTGCAAATCCATAAAACCTAAATACAATTTATTCTTCTTCTTCATTTTCTCAATCATTTGTTTCAATGTAAAGATTTGATCAACACATCCTCTACCACTTCTAAACGCACATTGTTCTTCACCAATCAGTCCCTCGGTCACCCGACACACTCTTTCGACCAAAATATCAGCATATACCTTCCCTACAACACTCAAGTTGTGTAACAAAGAGTTTATGGAGGGTATAGTTCCGAAGGATTAGAGGAGAGCAGTAATTGTGCCCATGTATAAGGGTAATGGGGGATAATGTGAATTGTAGGGACTATAGGGTAGTTAGTTTACTGAGTGTTATTGGGATGGCATATGTTGGTATTTTGGTTGAAAGAGTGAGTGGGGTGACTGAGGGACTGATTGGATAAGAACAAGGATAACTTTTAGAAAATGGTAGAGGTTGTGTAGGTCAGATTTTCATATTGAAACAAACATGACCAGAAAAAAAATGAGAGTAGAAGAAGAATAAATAGTTGAATTTAGTTATATGGACTAAAAAAGGTGCGAACAGCTCACGGCAAAAGTGATGATATTGAAAGCTTCCATGGTGAGCGGGTGTTAGTGATATACGGTGTTTTCGGTAGGCTTCTGAATGGAATAAAAAGTATGTACGACGACAGTGAAGTATGTGTAAGAATAAATGGAGTTGTATAGTGTTTAAAAGAAGGGGTTTGAAAGTAAATGTGGATAAGAGTACAAGGTGACTGATGGTAGTGTGTGAGGAGAATTCGAGTTGTGAAATCATGTTGGATGGTGAGCAATTGAAGCAAGTATCTGATTTTAAATATTAAAAAAATTGTGAATGGTAGGAAGGTGGACTGTGCGATTAAATCATTGGGGAGTGTAAATTAACTACAGTCTTTGGGTGCTTTAGGGTGGAAGTCTGAGCATCAAAGGGTTTGTTGTTGTCGGAGGTGTTAATATATAGAAGTGAAACTGAGTGTGGAATAACAGGCATAGATCTATGACGCAATCTCTTCAGATGGATAATATTAGGAGTGATATTAGGTGTGGGAAGAAGAATAGACGTAAACAGAGGTGACGATATGTAACGTAGTTCAAGGAGTCTTTTGGGTAAAAGAGAAGGACGTCAATCAGTGAGAAACAAATAAAACGAGGTTGGTATTAAGAGTTTGGTTCATATGGAAAGGTAAATAGGAATAATAGTTCGGTTGGTTAGTGTGAATAATATGGTGAGTGTACCGCATAGGAAGTTCGATCGTTCTGTAAATCAAAGAAAATGTGATTGAGTTAGCAAAAGAATGTCTGAAGGAAAGTAATAGGAGGAGTTTGGCACGAGATCTAGAAGAGTAGGTTTTGCAAAATAAGAGGATGTGAAATGGCCGAAATTTTGTTGAGAGGGCAGAGAGGATTGTGGGTCAGGTCCCAGGGATAAACCCCACATTGACGATATATCACACAGTGAGGGGGTCAGCGTCGCAGTCAATGCGATGCCTAGGCGAGGATATTTTTTTTGTTAAACCTTGTGACGAGATCATCGCTTACGGTCAATGCTTGCCATCTACTTATACATATATTTCGAGTGATCTATTGGGAAGGGAAGGCGAAGACTAAGAGAATAGTTTTATATTTAATATAAATTATAATATATATATATATATATAATATATACTCATATATTACCAATAAAACGAAAGATAGCATGAACAAATAACAATCATAATATATATAATAATAATACACTATATATTGGTAGGATATTACTATAATTATATATTATATATATATCATTATTATATATATATATTCTAGGGATGAAATGAGGTTAGGAATTGTCTTGGAGAACCTCACATCACATCGGAGTTTGCTAAAAATATGCGCCTCAAAAAAAGTGGCGAAGTTCTGTTAGATTGCCGGTAAATTTTTTTCTTCTGCTCAAGATACTCACAGATATCAAAGGTCTATAATTCGCCCCTGCATGAATACTGCTTCCCACATTTGGCGTGGATCGGTTCCACCCTCCTTTTGGATAGAGTTGAAGCAAAGGGCTAAGAGGCTAGTGCAGAACTATATTATTAAAACTGTCCCATACGTCACTTCGACCTTTCCTTGACCAGCTCTTCTCTCTATGCGTCAGTGAGCGTATTGCTGCCCATATTTTCTTGTCTACAGGATACAACGGCAGCGATGCTTCTTGCGAGAAATATACATATCGCAAATTACCATCCACACTGCGTCCGCCTCCGATAAAACCAAGAAGAGGTTGCTTACTCGTTCTATCATGAAAAGGATATGTAGTGAATATTGGAGAACGCATCCAGGGAGTCAAGCTCGTAGATATGGAGCTAACCTCCTTCTTTTCCAGCCACATTCTGGTTTTGTCGGGAACTCCTTGAGCGTTCTTATTTAATAATATACCCGACAATGTTTAATCTTCCTGCTATATTAAAGTCCGCGTCTGCTGGTCCACACCTTGAAGGGAATATTGCGTTAGGCAAGCGTAAGGGTGAGGATTTACTTTTTCATTTATTATTTAACGGTTAATTATATTTCTTATTTATAGTAAATTTTTTTATTAATTATAATTTATTTATTTATTATTATTTTTATTTGCCGCTCTTTTGAAAAGGGGCATTGCCCGTGAGTGGTGGAGTGGTGGATCATGATGAAAATAATATATATATATTAAAATGATATATATATAAATTATTATATATATATCTATATATATATATATATATATATATACTATATATATATATATATAATATATATATATATATATATATATAATATAACTAAATAATAATAATAATATATACATAATAGATTAATATATAATAATAGTATTAATATATACTTAAATAATATATTATATATATTATATAGTATATATATATATATTATAGTATAATACTAAATATATCCAATAGCGATCCAACAAAACTTCGGGGACGATTAATCGGAGGAATCGGCTGTTATTCAGGAATCGGAATTCGGAAAAATACGAAGCCAAACATTGTTACACGCAATATCTTTGACCGATTATCTTTGGGTTATACAATCTGAAAAATACATTTTTTTTTCGATCTTTATGATTTTCTCAAAGATAAATTTATTTCAAAGATCAGTTGTATTGATTTTTTAATTTTCAGTTTTTCTCCTGAATTCTATTTAAATATAAAGAAAACTGGATTGAGAGACGCGGCAAACATCTTAAGCGTAGGATGCCTACTATCATGGGTAAGCGATTTACAAGCGAGGGTTGCAGAGTGGTGATTGGTGAGGTCAGACATTTGGCAATGTTCTTGTTGTCATTGTTATGTTAATATGTATCTCTAATATTAGAGAATACTACGCAGTGAACTCGTAACCAGTGAAGCAGTGAATATTTGCCCTTGTTAGGTTTTTTAAATTACTTGGAGCTATTGATACAAATGCTATCCTGTCGAGATTTCACCTTTTCACGTATCTCACACAGCATCTAATTATAAGTGATTGTCTTCAGGATGTTCTAATGGAAAGATTTTCATATATTCTGCTAATAAAATTCCATGTTAAGTAGAGGATAACGCACTGATATTGGCTGCAGAATTACACAAGCAGGGATTCCAGGAATTACTTGCCTTTTACATCTTTGACACTAGTTTCAAATGATGCCCATATTTGAAAACAAAGAGACGTTGAAAAATAATAATCCAAATGCAAACAAATCGTAGGTCATTTTTAATCACTCGCCTCAAGCTAATTGCCAAGTATGAAAAATATGAAACTAGATTTAATTTTACCACCAGTCCACAGCACAGACTGAAGAGTGAAAAGAACACAGAAAGATACTGTTAAAATCCCAGAACAATCTTCAAAAAAATTTGAACAACAAGAAAAACCTGCTAAAAAGTTGGAAGACGCAAAAGCTAGTGAAAAACAACCGAAAGAAAAGATTTCTCGAGAGAAAAGATTTCACCAATACTTAAAAAATTTTGTTGATTGTACAAATTTATCTGAGCCACAAGGAAGGGTCCATGTCTATCGCCAATATCCAATATATGAAAGTGCATTGTTGCAGGTTTGTTTTAAAAGAGTCAGTAAGGAAAAGGACTATTATGACGAGTACTTCTTGTTTAAATATGCTCCTCCATGGAATTTCCTTTACCACAGAATTTAAGAATTTACTTTACTCTACAGATTCATCTGAGTGCTACACCTATTTCTTGATCCACGCTTTTAAAACTACAGAACTGAGGTGAAAGATAAAAAAGCTAAAATAAATGAAGATTAGTTCGTTAATGCAGATGGAATGCTAGCGACAGATATAAATGTTGTTAGTTAAAGGAAAGAAAACAGTTTAATCTACTTATAAAACTAATCATCTATCATTCTTTCCATATTATCAACAATGAGCGCGTTTGAAGAAACGTGAGCATGACTGAAAAATATAGTTTATAAACACTTCAATTTGAGAAAGCTGATGACTTTTTCGGAATTTAAAAGAGAGAGAAAAAGTGACTTTTTTAAATAAAACTTTAAAGAAGCTCATTCCTAAGGAGAAAGAGACAAATATTAAAAAAATTGAAGATGTTATAAAAAGTAGAAATCAGCCAAATAAAATATGAAACTTATTAAGAAATTCCAGAGAAGTCCTTACAATGGTGGCTCATCGAACATAAGTACCTTTCAGACATTCTGGGTGTTCTTGCTAGAAAATATTAAGCTTCGTCCCCCTTTTCCCGTTGGGAAAGGTGAAGAACTCTCAGAATTGAAGAGGACAATGGTTATATTCTCCTAAAAAAATCGGAAACACTTAGAAACGGGAAAAGAGTCATGCTTTGACTACTACAAAATATAAGAGTCAGAGCTTTGAACTGCATAATGAAATTAATGATATTTTTGCTTCAAGCTTTCTTACCTTTTATGTAATTTCACAGGGAATTCAAAATAATGACAAATTGTTCATTTATTGTTAAAAATATTCGAAAATTATAATAATTTTTAGGAAAGGAAACTAGATTAGGCCTTCAACTGGCTAGAATTTTATAGATAACTTTAGCAAATATTAAAATATCTAGCAGCCATTTTTACAAATAAAATATTAACGAAATTATAATAATTATTGGGTTGCACACAGTGACATGCATATATATATATATATAATAGTATTATATATATAAAGTATATAATATAATAAATATATTATATATAATATATATATATAGTAATATATATATATAGTATATATACTATAAGTATCTATTACCAACGTTAATAATTAGTATAGGATCGGGAGGAATTACGGAATCGGAATCGGCACTTTGAGCGGTATATACGTATCGGAATCGAATCGGCTGTGAAAATTGGAATCTGTCACCATTCACTAAGTAACTATATATAGTTATATATTAATACTGTATATATATATATATAGATAAATATATACTATATATAGATATGATATATTGTTTTTATACTATCTTACAATATAATATATATAATAAATTATATATAAATTAACATAATATATATATATATATTATATATATATATATAATATATATAATATAGTATAATATAGTATATATAAATTATATAAGAAATGAATAAAATCTAGTTTGGTATCTTTTCTTAGAAAAGCAATTATTAAGACCAATACTTTACCAGAACTAGAATCAAAAGTTTCCTGTTAAAACAAGTATCTATTACCAACGTTAATAATTAATGAAGCTAATTTTCACAAAAACTTCAAATCAAATTAAATTAGTTGATAGGTATCGATGTTCCTCAGAGCTGGCAAGAGTGCCATGCTCAATGATTGATAAAATCTCGACTGTGATTGGGGTTAACAGAACTTCCCAAATTTTGATATGTGGTATGCATTAATAGACTATACATACTACTATTATAATATCATATATATATATACTATACATATATATGATTATATTAATAAACGGTTATATATATATATTATCAATATATATAACAGAAGAATAACAAATATAATGACATAACTAACTATGCTATAGATTAATATAGAATAAATATATAATAAATATTATATTAGTAATATATATATATATATATATATTAAAAAGAAAATATTTGTGGCCCAGAGACTTTTCTTAATTTGCAATTAGATAAGCAAGGTAAGTGTGAACTGGGGCCTGCAATCCTAAGAATAAGAGGATTTAGTTTACGCTTCAAATATCCTAACAAAAAAAAAAAAAAATAAGAAGTATTTTTGAAAATAATTCACTAGTCCATAAAAGTTTATAAATATAAATTTAAAATAGAGGAGGATTCTCAAAGATTTAATACATATTTAACTCTGGATAGAAGCCTTGAAGTTGAACCAGCCATTTTTAAGAAAATAATATATAAAACTTAAGGATATAATAAATGTGTAATTTTTAGAGCTCTATCGGATCTGAGATATCTTACCGGGGCAAAGGTAAGTATCCAAACCTAAATTAGGTTAGGGAGATAGAGTTTAGACAGATGTGTAAGGGTTTAAAAAGAAATAAAAAAGAAGTACAATGGCCCCTATTTATACGTTGAGGCCACTGTTTCCCTTTTTTTATAAAAGGAAGATAGTTCAGTAAGGAATTCAGAAAAAAAAAATATTATTCTTAAATTTAATGATAAAAGAATACAAACATATATAGACTCTTCATAGTTTCCTCTGAACATGGAGCCAACTTTTCATTATCACTATTAGTAACTGTAGCTCCGTCACCGGAGCTACACTTAGTAGTTTCCCACCTGCATTGGTCGGCGCTTAACATCTGTCATGTGTATATAATATAGTATATATTTATTTATTTATGATATATATATATAGCAAATATATATATATAGTATAAGTAATATAATAATATAATATTTTGATTAAAATATATATTATAAAGTTATAGATACCCGGGTTAGCTTATCCGTATATCGGTAAAGAATAGGACAGGGTTGTTACAAAATTTGGGAGGTTGGATAGGTGATGGTGATCAGTAACCTATGATCGTAGACCGAGTAGTTACGTCTGTCCAGTACACCTTCGAGGAGGAGAGCGTACGGACACGTGACATCGAGTACGATAAGATTGAAATGATCGTCTAGTTGAGAGATATATAATTCTAATATGTCTGACGTAAAGGATTCCGGAACGGAGGCGGAGTCGAGTGAGTCGGAGTCTGGACTCGGGATTTCTAGATCGGAGCGGCACCGGTGCATGGCTCCAGGTGCGGTGCGACGTAGTAAATACTATTTCTGTAAAAATAAATACAATATTTTGTGTACTTTAATACTATTTAGTGGTATCGAAAACCGTTAGATCTGTCCACAGAATGAGGGGTTATAAGTGCGTATGGAGGTGAGCACCCATAGGATCCCCGAAAGGGGTTTCCCCAAGTAAGAAAATCGAATGCCTAAGAGAGGGAGGTGCTAAGAAGGAAGTCTCGAGGTCGGAGTACAAGGAAGGTAAAAGAAATGAAAGTCGGAGAGGTCATGAACGGCTCAGGAGAGACGTTCCGGAAGTTTCGACAATACGGCACCGTGGTAGCTGGAAGCCCACGGTTGCGTGCTAGAGTAAATAAATTATATATCGTTAATTTTAGTCCCACCATGTATTCCGTTATATAATTCAAATTATACATTACTAATTATAGGTCAGTAGGAACTACGAATATGAGTGTCTGGTCTAGATTAAAGCTTGCTTCAATAGAGTTTAGTCTGGGACACTTACCGAGTAACTAAAAAAAAGGGGGGTCCCAAAACCCAGAAAATGTACATGAAGCGCTCAAACCAAGCAGTAGAAGAATAGGAGGGAGGAAGAAGAGAAGGAGAGGAAGAATGACAGAAAGGTCTTAGAGAAGGACAGAAAGATTAGTTAAAAAAAGAAATAAAATATAAGAAACCATGCTGATAGGCATTATTGCAAATACACAATTGGAATTCTTATATTATGTGAACAATAACTAAAAGACTGAGTAATGGATACCAATCCTTTAGTCAAGGTTATCGTAAAGGTATAAAGAATTGTATTTAAATGCAAATAATCTGCAGCAAAATATCATTTATTAGAGAGTTCAATTGGTCATGAAATTTTTCACAGTAGGAACCTCTGGTTTAAATCCAAAATTTCTACCCCATTTTCGTTGATGGTAAAGGTGAAAAACAACAAGGTGCAATTCCTTTAAAAGTCTCAAATATTTGAAGGTCGAAGATGAAAATCACCAAAAATTAAGAATTTTAGAACCAGCACCGAAGATCAAAAATGAAAATAAAAAAATAGTTGATGCTACTGAATGTAAAAGGAAGATTTTTCTCTTGACATCAAGGAATGACAATAAACAAGTAAGTTAACTGCAAACAAAATGAAACTGTTAGAAATGGTTGATTTGTATTTCCCATTGTCTCAAAATGTAGAAGATAGATGATGAAAGATGCCCTAATTTAGTCAACTTGAGCACGCCATCTCACGGTTGCCTTCAGACCCGAGGATATGTAGTTTTAAAACAGTTTCTAAACTAGATTTAACATTAATTTAAATTAGGTTTAAATGATTGGAAAAGAAAATTTTATATTAAAATGATAACAAAAGCTTATTTCCCTTGCAGTACAAAACAAGCTTTTTAAACCCTATGTTATAAAATGGGAGGATGGATGCTGGTGCGATTTGGTTCAAACGTTTTTTCAATATTTCAAATGTTAACTATTTCAATCCTTTTGATTCCTTCGCTTTGATTGGTATTAGTTAGTACACATCCAGTCTTTCAGAACCACAATTAGAGGGATACCTCAATTTTATCAGCTGATGATCTCATTCCGCCGAAGTGCAAATCTATATTTATATTATTATTATTATTATTATATTTATTATTTATTTAATTATTTATTATTATTATTTTAGCTATTATTATTGAATGCATTACATTATTATTATTACTTATTTTCGCTCCTTTTATTAATGTTATATTATTAAAATTATTATTATTTTTATTTATTTTATTATTCTTATATTATACAATCATTTTTTATTATTATATTATTTTTAATATTATTACTATTAATTATTATTACTATTATTATTATTAATATCAATTATATATTTTATTTTCTTATTACTTATCAAAATTATAATTTATACTTTTGCATAGAAATTCTTTTAATTATATATTATTATATTTATTATTATTATATTTTATTAATTTATATATTTATCGCTATCTGTATTATAAGATTATTCATAATTTATTAATATATAATTATTTTGTATTTTTTAATATTATTGTTATTTATTATAATAGTATGTTAGGAGGTTATTAATCTGTGCACACCATTATTTATTTTATTTATTTTTTTTTAGTACTAGTATGGCGTTGTGTAGTCATATCGTAGTTTCACGTTGCATACCAATCGGCTAAATTCATAGAAGAGGGTTCATACTATTAGTTTACAAACCACATTTTATATTAAACACAATAATAAACAAGTCCATTACTAATTGGCAATAGCAGTAAGTATATTAATAAGATAAATAGAATACAATGATGATGACAACATCTTAGTATATAACTATCGGAAGGTACCAGCTCTTTGCATACGACGATGTGTAATCGAGTCATGATGATCCGTACTCTTCACACCGCCCTCGCGGCTAGACGAATGTTTATTCGGCAATACTCTTCAATCCTATCCTTTGCAACAGCCTGCACAGGAAATGATTCTCGTCTTTCCTCTTTCTTAATCACCACTTTTGAAGCAGGTTGAATAAATTTTCTTGGACTAGTGACCAGTACGCAGTATCTTCGGTCTCCTCGTCCTCGAGGCAATGTAGCTATCTCTGAATCGATGCTGTCTATAGCATCTTCAGGATCTTCTTCAGGATCATTTTAGAAGTCATTAGAAGGGGACTATTCCATTATTTCATCCCTTCTTTCAGATCCGGAATAATGTTCTGTGACATATTCTAGTGGAATTACGTCGCGATATATATATTTCTTTCTTCTATCAGCAGGTATTCTATATTGCCTTACTCTCGTTCTAATATCCAAAGACAAATTCTGGTTTCTGGTCTTGTTGTATTTTACTCATTCACCGGTGGTTTTATTCTAAATAATTTTAGTACCAAATGCGTAGTTAGTGCGAAACTGTGCATCGACTTTGCAGTCCATATTTAACAGGTACTTCCCATTTAAGCACTAGAGGGGCATCTATTACGTAATAGTTTGCAGGTAAAATAGCTGGAGCTGCCAAAGTCTATGTGGGAGGTTCATTCACTGAGGAGAATCTTAGCATTTCACAAGTACGTCTCGTTATTGAAGCGCTGCGAAATTCGCAATTTTGCTGAGCACGTGTAACCTCGGAACTACATGTTACTTCTACCAATATGCGTTCTCCACTATAGAACATTTTTGAAAATTCATGAGAAGAAATTTGAAGAGCTTTTTAATCCAGCTTGGTTGGGAAATAGCTTTATTTAATTCACCACGACTGATTTTCTATCGAATTAATTTAGATCTTTAAATTTTATCAAGCTTTCACTTTTATCTCTCAGGAGTTTACAACAGTTATATCTACTTTTATCATCTATGAGATGATAAAATATTTATGATTACGAGTTTGATTGATTTCGAAAACGGTCCAACATATCGATAATGACAATTCCAAAGTTTTGTACTTCGCGATGAGATTTTTAAAGGCTATTGAGTCTTTTATTTTTTATGAATGATTCACAGTTAGGGCATACCAGAAGTTTAAAGTTTTAATCGTGACCAATGTTTATTTTTCTTAAACTTTTCATCTTTATATTTAATGAGCCAATATAGACAATAGATATATATATAGAATTTTATTTCGCCCCGCTACTGAAGCATCGTTTTCTTGAATAATATAGTTATCATTTTGTTCTTTTATCAATAAGTTCGTTCTTTACCTAATATTGTTTGCGTTATCTTGATGAGAAAAAACAATTTGCATCCTTATCGGTCATTTTTTGGAGAGATAGTAAATTAGTATGTAAATTTGGCACGTAAAGAGCTTCGTTTATATTAACGTTTTTAATATCCTTCTAGTGACTTTTATATTAATACTGCCTGTACCATTTATAAAAAGTCTCAGAAGAGTCTTGCTAACCTAATTTCTTATCTTACTAGTACATTAATGCAGGTAAAATACTTATCTTGTTGATAACATATTGCGCATGTTGATCCCTTATCTACACATTTTCACGGAGACCTTTTCATCGGTGCTCGCCATAGCAGTGATTTGCTATTCTGCAGAGTTCGTTTCTGTGGGACATTTAGTTTCATTTGATGCTATCATATGCCAAATTAAGTTTATTTGTAACATATGACATGTGATTTCCACATAGGGTCGCTTTTTCGTAGCTATTTTTCTTAAATTGTTTCGTGGTTGCCGAATAGCTCATCTTGTATCAGTAGATCTGATTGCTAATCTTACTCCTTCCTAATTTCACTGTAGATTTCGACGTCAGTTTCGTCATCGACTTTTCATTGACGGGCATCTTGAGTTACTGATGATACAAACTATATTAAATTAATAGTATACCTCCATATCCTCGATTGAATATCAATTTCAACTCCGCATTACTCGGCGTTCGAAGAACTATCCAGTAAATTTTTACATCTTCATCGGCTTTCTAGCTTAATCAAGTTAGTTGTTTAAGGAACATGCTTACGCGCAGGAATTCTTTATTAATAAATACCTTTTATTTTTCCCAAACTTGTTTGAGATTTACACTTTATTTAGTTATCAACTCGGAGATGGGTGAATTCTAGTATTAGTTCTTGACTTAGCTTTACATCGAACGCATTCCATTGTGTAGCTTCTGATGATTGTTCTGGTTCTTTTCTTCTCTCACTTACGTATTCCATATCGCTTCTACTTAAGATAACTTGCGCTTGATACACCAAGTTCATATTATCCTTTCGTAGGAGGTTCGCATACGTATTCCTGTTAGAATGTTGCCATGAAGTTTTTATCTGTCTGTTCCCGTGTTTGTTTTAGTTCTATCGCACTTAATCTTTGTAAGTAGCAACGACAGGTAGCGATGAAGTGCAGCAGGCACGTAGTATTTAAGTACTAATAATACTCGTCTCTGCTACCATGCTAGAAGTCAATATCGTAGTTCACTTGCATCCCAATCGCTTAATATCATGAAGGTTAGAATAACTTTAGTTACAAAACAATATAACACAAGGCATTTACTCATTGAGGAATAGCAAGAAGGTATAATCAATAGATACAAATAGATACAATGATATTGACAAGTACAATCGTAGATATAACCTTCGGAGGTTACCAACTCTTCTGCTAGACGACGATGATGGTAATCCAGTCATGATGACGTACTCCTCCACATTATTATTATTTTATTATTATTATTATGTATATTATTATTATTATATTTTTATATGGTATTGTCGGTTTGAGTAATGTGTCAAATTCGATATTTTAAGAAAGGATAATCGATTTTAGTAAATTGCACCATGGGCCCGTTGGCAATGTTTTCAAAATATATATATATTTTATATATATATATTATTTATATATTATATATATTAGATATATTATAATATATATATATAGTATTATATATATATATATATTATATATAATATATTTACTATAAGAAGAAAAAAAGTTATTTTCTTGGGTCATTATTGACCCAATTGGCGATCTAAATGATGATTTCTTTTTTATGTTTAGTTAGATTTCGTTTTAATAGGATTCGGAAATACAGTGTTGTAATAATTATTTAAATATGACACTAGTTTACATAGCAAAAGAAAAGAGGTTTAAGATGTTACACATAAAGAAACAAACTGTAACTATTGTACACTAGAAACTGAGACCATGTTGAAGATGCAACTAATTCTAATACTGCGTTAGTTTATATTTAAAATGTAAAAAAATTAAATTATCAATTTTTGCGAAGCTCTATAAAGAAGATAAAGTTGTCTTTATTTGAAAGGCAAATGTGTTTGAATTTATGCACAATGTTTCCACAAATGGAAAAATATTGATTTATTAATTATATATAGTATATATTATATATTATATATATATATATATATATATTATTATATATATATATCTATTTTATATAATATAGTATATATATATATCATGGCGTGGTATGTGGCTTTAACTTTTTTTATATTAAACTTTATAAAATCTTTTATTTTTATATTTATATATATAATATATATATAATTATATACTATATATTATTATATATATTATATATATATATATATATATATATATATATTATATATATATATATATAATATATATATAATATAATATATTATGTAAGCCGTCTGTGTTTTTTTATATTATATATATCTATATTATATATACTTAAATAATATATATATATATACTATTATATATAATTATTATTAAATATATATATCTATATATATATATCACAGCCATAAGCCTATAATATCTACTATCATATATAATATATATATTATATATATATTATATTATTTATATATATAAGATATTATATATATAATACTTATAATATAATATATAATAATCATAGCATTAGGGGGCTCGAGCGACGGGAACAGATGGGGGACGATTTCCATACCCCGTAGGGAGGGGCGGAGGACCCGCGACACCCAATACCAAAGAGCGGGTTCCGGAGACCCTCCCGGAGGGGAGAAATAGTCCTACCTGTTTCCGGAAGGACCGAGAGCGGACCCGCCTCCTGACAATCGGGGCGGTCTAACCTTTGGGGTTTACCCATTAGTGTAAAAAAAATCTTTTTTTTTTTCTTTAACTAATGGTATCAAGGGGTAGACCACCCCGATGCAGGAGTCGCGGTCTCTTCGGCACTTCCGGGGAATAGTGTTAGGACTACTTCCCCCCCACGGGGAGGGTCTCCGGAACCCGCGCTCTTTGGTATTTGGGTGTGCGGGGTTCCTCGCCCCTCCTACGGGATATGGAAACGTCCCCCCTCTGTTCCCCGTCGGCTCGAGCCCCTAATGGCCGTGATATATATATATAATATATATATATATATATATATATACTATAATAATTTATATATTACTATATATATATATATTATTATATATATATAATACTTTAATAGTATACTATAATCTCACCTACTGGCGCTGTGATATTATATCATATATATACTATATAATATATACTATAATATATATCTTTTATATTATATAATTATATATAATATATAATAATATATATTATATTATATATAATATAAGTATATATAAAATGTTGAATTTTATTCAATTTTCATAATTTCTATTTTAAATACAACGCATTCAAGTTAATATATACGTAATTAAAACAAATATTTCATTTTTGAAAATTTATTTAATGGAAATTTTGCTGAAGCAGTGTCAATCATTACCGTCGTTCGACAACCATATTTTTTGAAACAACGTCATGGGGTAACAAAATATCGATAAACTTTCGATTCGGAAAAAATCGTTATATGATAACATTACCTCAATTATTATTACCATTATTATTATTATTATTATTATTATCTTTTAATAAAATTTTATTATTGTTAGTATTATCATATTATTATTATTATTATTATTTATTATTATTACTTATTATTATTATTTTATTATTATTATTATTATTATTTTATTTATTTTATTTTTATTTTTAAATTTATTATTATCTCTAATATTATTATTATTATTATTAATTATTTATGATTATTATTATTATCTATTATTCTAATTACCCTATGTTATTACTTATGCATTATGATTCACATTATTGAGCATTGTTCTTAGATTATATATATTTATTAAATTTTCATATTGTTCTTATATTATATTGTTCTTCGTGCGTACTATTATTATTTTATTATTTATTATTATTATATATTTTTATTTTTTATATTATATATTTTAATTTCTCTTTGAAGTTAAAAATTATAACCGTAAAAAAAAAGTCATTTTTATTACTCTATATAAAATTCACATAAACTTTTTTTTTGTTTCTTTAATTAATTTGAAAAATTTTTCACGTCATTTAAAATTTGAAAATTAAGAGAAAAAAATATTTCAAAAATAAATATAAAAAAAATATTGAAATTTTTATTTTAAATTAATTAATTTTTTAAAAGATTTTTTCTGAATCTTTTTATTCGCAATCACTTTTTTTCATCGCTTTATTTTTTATGTATAGATATTTTTAGAAAATCTTTTTAGTTTATAATCTTTATAGTTTTATAAATATTAAATATATACTCTATATATATAATATATATAGTATATATATTACTATATATATATATTCCTATAATATAATATATATATCTATATATATATATACTATATAATCATTATATATATATATACAGATATATATGATACATATACTATAAATATATATACTAATTATACTTATATATTTATATAATATTATATACTATATATTATAATATATACTTATATATTAATATTATATATATAGTATTATTCTATAATATATATCTATATATTATTATATATATATTATATATATTATTATTTATCTATATATATCTATTATATATATATTTTTATAATATTATTATATATATATTATTATATTATTAATACTGTTTATTATAATATATAATTATTATTACTAATATATATATTATTATATTATATTCAATATTATAAATATTTATATATATATATATATGTATTATTATATATATATATATATATATATTATATATATATATATCATATTTATATATATATTTATATTATATATATATATATTATATACATTATTATATATAATATATATATTATTTTATATATACTATAATATATATAGAATAATATATATATTATATTATTATATATAATTATTATATATATATATATTATATATATATTATTAAATATATATATAAATATATTATATATTATATAATATATATATATATATATATATTTATATTATTATATCATTATATAGACTATATATATATATTATATATATTATAATTAATTTATATATATATTAATATATAATATAATATATATATATATATATATATATATTAATATATTATATATACTATATTTATTATTACTATATATTATATATATATTTACTAGATATATTATATATATATATATATATATCTTATATATACTATACTTTACATATATATATATAATATTATTATATATATATTACATTACTAATATACAATATATATATATTTATATATATATAATATATATATATATATATATATTATACTATAGTATATTAACTAACTATATTATTATATATAATATATTATATAATTATATATTTATATATATATATATAATTATATATATATAATATATTATTATATTAAATTATATATATAATATATAGTATATATTAATATACATATATAAATATATATATATATATATCATATGAATATATTGTATATATATAATACATATATATATCTATATTATATATATATATATTATATATATATATATGTATTATAATATATAATATATCTATATATATATACTATACTATATATATATATATAATACTAATATATTATATATACTATATATTTTATATATAAACATATTATTATTATATATATCTTATATAAATTTATTATATTATAATATATTATATATTATTATATATTTATATATATATATTAATATATATAATATATACTATATATATATTAATTATATATATCTATATATATATACTATATATATATATATATATATATATATATAATTCAGTTTAAGTATTAACTATATAGATCAAAAATATCATAAATATCTTAGCAAATAAATGTCCTACAATTCCCTTTGTAATAATAGGAGTGAGGATTTGAAATATTTGATTGAGGGTTTTATAATATATATCACTGTTTATAGTTTGAAAAGCTTTAAACTTTCGTATGTTTTTGAATATATAATGAATTACGTATAAGATTATATTTTCTCTAAAACAAAGAGTCTAAAAATAAAGGCCTGCATAAAGGTCATGATTTGATGCATTTGTAAAATATATATTTTGTAAAACACAAAATCAAACAATTTTTAATTACTAAGATCAGATTGGTCGTAGACGTCGTAATAGTCATCTTTGGAATGTTATAACGAATAACGAATGCGAAACGTTTATATAATCGAAAAAGAATAGGGTTTGCATTCATATAATTTATAGTAATAATAGTAATAATAATAATAATAATTAATAGATAATAATAATAATAATATAATAATATTAATAATATAATAATACTAATAATATAATAATTAATAATATAATAATATCATATAATATAAATAATTAAAATAATAATAAATAATAATAATAATAATAATAATAATAATAATAATAATATAATAATAATGAATAATAATACTTAATTAATAATATATAATAATATAATAATAATAATAAAATAATAATAAATAATATAATAATAATAATATAATATAATAATAATAATAATAATAATAATAATAATAATAATAATAATAATAATAATATAATAATAATAATAATAATAATAATAATAATAATAATAATAATAATAATAAAAATTTAATATTTAATATAATTAATAATTATAATAAATATAATAATAATATAATATAGATATAATAATAATATATATAATAATATCATAATAATAATAATAAGTTAATAATAATATAATAACTAATAATAATAAATAATAAATTTATAATATAATAATATATATAATAATAATAATAATATAATAATAATAATAATAATAATAATAATAATAATAATAAAAGTTTATTATTAATATTATTATTATTTATTATTATTATTATTTATTTAATTTTAAAATATCTTATTTAATCATTGCCATATTCATACTATATTATTATCTTGATATTATTATTTTTTATTATTATTATTTTAAGTCCCTTCTATTGTTTTAATTCATATGTATAACGTTGCATCATTTCATATCTTTTTTCATGAATTTTGCAAAGGTAAAAAATTTAACATAGAAGACTATTAAATTTAATTGAAATAATTTATCAAAACAAAATTTTTTCAAAGATAAAATTTATGTAAGGAAATATTTTTCTTACCGGAACGTTGCTCAAGGACATTTCCATACGTTCACGTACAAATACACACACACGTTAATTATATATAATAATATAATATTATTATATATTATATATTATAATTTATAGGTTAAAATATGTTGGAATGATTTGGAGAATTATTATTATATATATACATACAATATTTTACAATACACACATTATATATATATATATATATATATATATATATAAGCAAATGCGCGATTCAAATTAATTCATATTAATTTTCAGAAAAAAAAAATTTTCCTTTCAGTCTTTTTAGCTAATTAAAACGTTGAATTAAATAAGCAAAGTAATGAGAAGAAAATATCATAATTGTTTTAAAAATACTCTTGAATTATTTCTAGACTTATTACTCGTCCTCATATTCATTTGCTTTGAAATAGAAATCTTAAAAGAATATAAAATTAGTTTAATATACAGTTTATATATATATATATATATATAATATATATATATATATTATATTATATATTTTATTATATTATATATATATATATTATATATATTATTATATTATATAATATATATAAATATATAATATATATATTTATATATATATTATAGTATTAAATATATATAAAATATATATAATATCAATATATATAATATAACTATAATAATATATATATATCTATATATATATATACATATATAGTACTATTATATTTAATTTAATTATTAATCTATATTATATATATATTCTTGTTCTTTCTTGGCCTTCTTTATCTTTCTTCTATTTTCCCAAGAATGGGAATAAGGTGCGTGACGAGCATCGAAAGGAAAGCAGTTAGAAGAACATGACAAGTCGAAAAATGAATTTACATGAATGGTTACAGGAATTAGTTATCGTCCATCAGCGAGGATTATCGAACATTGGAAATTCCGGTGTCGCAGATTACAATAACGGATGCGTCTAACCGAATAGGCCATCCATGTCCCTAAAAGAACTTTCAAAGCGTAGTTTTTAAAAGCAACTGGTTTTTCTCATCCATAATTCTGACAGTACTCAAAAGCCTGGCCCCATCTATATATATATACTATATATATATATAAATATCTATATATATATATATATCTATATATATATATTATTATTATATTATTATATATATATATATATTATATATGTGTGTGTGTGTGTGTGTGTGGTGTGCACGTGTGCTGTGACTGTGAAAGTTTTATATTAATAAATCGAGTTGCTGACAATCATGGATCTTAGCACAAGCGTGCCTTTAACCGTCAAAAAATCTTCAGGCTTCTTTCTCTCTCTCTA
>JABUQX010037176.1:82500-87500 GCA_015478945.1 Trachelipus rathkii | reverse complement strand
ATATAATATAATATATATTATATATTATATATATACTATATAGTATATATATAGTATTAAATAATATATATATTATATATATATATATATATATATAATATATATATATAATATTATATTATTATATATATATATAATATATATTTATATTATATATATATATATATATATATATTATATAATATATATTATAAATCCATATAGACACTAACGTAAAGCGACGTCGCTTTTACGTCCCTTTGCGATGTGCGACATCGTATTAGTAACATAATAATTACGTCCCTGGAATGTGGAAATGTCAGCTCTCAGCGACGTAACAATGCGACATCATTGCGACGTCCTATGGTAACGTAGTATTTACGTAGTCTTACGAATCCCTGCAACGTTACACGAGTAACGTTGTATCGACGTATTTTAGGACATCTTTATTTGATGAACTTGTGGTGTAATATATATATGATATTATATATATTATATTATATTTATTATATATATATATATATTATATAATAATATCATATATATAGTATTATATATATATAATTATATAATATTAATAAGTATATTACAGATGTTACATTAGTTTATAAATAAAGAATTAGATTTGGTTATTGAGGTCGTTTAATTGCAAAACAGTTTCCTTTTAAGTTTATTAAATAATTGTAGCTTTCTATTTTCTCTCGAAGAGTTAGATATCGATTAGTGGCGGTTAAGCATGGCTTTAATTCGTCATAGGCTTTTCTTGTTGTTAGTGCTGACAAAACAATTATTTACATTCTGTGACAACAATGCTAAATTCAGTTCTTGTATTTTATTATTATTATATTATTTTGATATTATTATTTTTATTATCTATATTATTATATTCTTAATATTATTATTATTAATATATATATTTATATATTATATTATATATATATTATTTATTATATATATAATATATATATAAATATAATTCATATATTATATATATACTATATAGTATATAATATTATATAACTTATATATTATAAATTTTGGCAACTGTGGTTCTCTTTTAAATTTTACAACGGTTATCATAGGTATAACAACAAATCGATTGATTTTTCTAAAAAATGGATTTTTTAACGAATCTGTGTTAAACTCAACAAATTACACTAGATATATTCCGTTGAAAGGACATAAATAAACCAAGAAACACTAATAATAATTACAACAAGAATATTTTGAAATACACCGGCAGAGTCACTCCACTCGCTTACGCGAGATCATTACCGTGACTGGAGGACATAATTAATAATAATTTATGACAGTGTCACTTTATGTACGACATTTGAAACAAATAAAATTAAAATTATAAGTAAAATTATATAAGAAATCATGTATAAAATGACTTATAAACATTAACATTAAATGAAAGGATTAGAAAGATTATACGAAATTTGCATTTAACCATCACCGACGTTTCATTTTACAAAAAACGGTGTACGGCTGCAAGTGACGGTGAAAACGATTTAATTAAGTCACATGAAACGTCGCAATTACAGATTAATTATATGGAACGAAAAAGCGTATATACATAAGACTTGTAAAGCAATGTCACATATACGCGTATGATGTATGTGACGAAGTCGAAAAACTTAACGCGCTGTAGGATATGAAACCATCTGTGCTAATGGGTATACTATAGTATATATAATTATATATAATTATATATATATTATGATTATATATTATACTATAGTATATATAATATATATATATATTATAGTATAAATTAAATAATATATATAATATATATATTATCATATATATAAATATAATTTATATATTATATATAATATACTATATATATATAATATATATATATGATATATATTTATTATTTATTATATAATATATACTAATATTACAGTATATATATATATAATATATATATTATATATATATATTATATATATATATATCTATATAATATATTATATATATATATATATTATATATATAATAATATATATATAAATTCTTTCTTTCTATATTTGCAATATATATTTATATATGATATATATATATATATTAATGTATTATTTATATACTATATATATATATAATATATATATATATTTATTACGGTATATATATATTAATACTATATATATAAGCATATAATATAATATATAGATATATAATATATATATATTATAATAATATTATATATATACTTTATATATAATATTATTTCTTGTTATATTAATATATATATATTATAATATATATATATCATAAGTTAAGCTTCTATTACGTATAGTATATATAATATATATATATATTATATATATATATATAATATATTATTATATATATTAATATATATATTATATATATATATATTATATTATATATAAATATTATTCTCAAAATATTTGCCATGCAAGTATTCTTATTTAAATCACTATGGACTTGCTAAGAAAACATCTTTAATGAGGCTTATTTCTTAGCATTGTTTTCTCAGTAAATAAAACAATGTTTGCTTTCCTTTGATATGTATATATTGATTACATATTTGTCCATTAAAGGACAAAGACAGAATAATATATGCCAATGTATTATATTATATATATATAATTTTATATAATATATATATAATATATATATATTTATAATTATAATATATATATATATTATATATATATATATATTATATATATATTTATATATTATAATAATATTATAATATATATTTATATATAATATTTATTATATATATTATAATATAATATTATATAATATATATAATATTAATATATATTATAACTTATAAACTATAGATTATATATATATATATATATATTATATATAATATATTAATATATATTATATTATATAATATAAATATATTATAGATATATTATATATATATATATATATATATATATATATATTATATATATATATATATATCTAATATATATATATCATATTTATATATATTATATTATAATATATATATTACTATATATATATGTTATATATATATAATATATATATAGTTATATAATATTATATATATATTATATAGTTTATATATACTATAATATATATATATATCTTTATAGTGTGTCCAACACCACTCACAGGGCAGAGCCACTATCAAGGAGGGGGGATTACGCGTCTTAGAAGCTCCAACTAATGCAAAACGCAGCATGAGCACAGGACGCAAGCTTTTGAAGGAGAGGGAATTAAATCGACAGGAAACCAGAAGATGGAAGAGAATTCCACAGAACAGATAGGTGGCAGGAAAGAAGGAAGCAACCGCAGCGTACTAGCTGAGTTACCGACACCCACACAAAACTCACTTGCGCAGAACAGCACCCCTTGTGCTCACGCGGGCGCGGTAAAGAGTGGTGGATTACGCCAGTTACAAGTTCCCTCCGAGCATCTGCCGCTGGATACTATAGAAGAGATAAGCACCAAAATCGCGCCGCAAAGATAGAGGGTCAAGTGAAGTGAAAGTAGCGGAACAGTTTATAAAGTCTTTTGGCCTCTTGACTACGACCGCTGTCCAAAGCGGGTGAAGACAGCAGCCCCCCCAGATAATTTGAGAGCGTACTCATACAAGGGCGGATGGGCCTTGTATAGCTGGAGATAGCTGAGAAGAGGAAAAAAGTTCCGCAGTCTAAACAGAACTCCAGTTCTTTGAGGCCGCCCTAGCAAACGTTGTGATGGGAGGTTTCAAGACATTTTTTTTTAAGTTAAGCAAGGAATGTTTATATATGTCCAAAGAGAGACGAGAGAACCCGAAGAGATTAGGAAGTTGGAAAGGATGTTTAGAGAGGGACGATTTGTAGAAGTTGAGTTTTTTAAAGAATTAAATTTCACAAGGTTTAGACGACCCCAACGGGAAATTCTATCCAGATCTGCGAGAATAGATAGGAAAGAGTAAGACAAGAGGCAATTCTAAAGTAAAAGAAGGAGCAGAATTGAAATTAATTGAAAAATGAAGGGTCGAGTCAATGGCATATGAGTGGATAGAGAGTTAGCATGTGCAGGCTGAGAGAAATCATTAATGAAAAGTAAGAATAAAAGTAAGAGGTAAGACAGAACCCGAGAACACACATGACACAGAAAAAGAGAAGGAAGTCGCCCCGTCAACGAACAGCGATATTGAGGATGTGAGGAGAAAATAGACCAGCAAGATAAGCAAGAGAGGAGGAACAAAGGAGGGAGCTTGAGGAGCAGTGACTCGTGCCATACCTGTCAAATGATTTGGATATGTCAAGCGCCACCAACCAAGTCTCCCCATTATTCCTAAGGGCGGAAAACCATAAATCAGTAAGATAGAAAGTATGTCGCCAGTAGACCGTCAGAGGCACCGAAAGAGTACTGGCGACATCGGAAAGAATTGGAATGAGATTTCCAAATGTCTAAGAAATGAGGTGAGAAGGGTTTCAAAGTTCTTAGTATTAAAACAAGTGAAGACTAGGTTGAGGCGATAGTTAGAAGGTATCAGAGACGGAGTTAGTCATGTTTTCGGAATCGGCACATTGGACATGTGCGTGATTCTTACACTGAGGGAAGCTGTTCCAGTATTGAGACATGTGAACTAAAGTTGAACGAGATGGGGAGAGAGAATCAAATAACAGGTACAAAAAAACTTGAATGGGTACAGAAAGCAACTAAGGCAAAAAAGCACAAAAATACAAAAACAAAAAACACAAATGGACAAACAAAACCCAGCAAAAAGGATATAGCGAATATAACAAAAAAAAAGGAAAAAGCAAAGCAAGCCAGGGCACGGAAGCACACTCCACTACAAAACATGTGGGAGGAAAATTTGCAATCGGCCACCCGCCTTTCCATAAACGGTTCAAGATTTCAGGACCCATGCACACCGATCAAATGTTCACAGGCAATGGCATTCTAGGACACCGGAGAGTAGAAGGAGGAGGAGGAGGGATGCCAGAATCTCCAGGGTTGATTAGAGGAAGATAGGACGGCCGAAGAGAATTTGGCCTTTAGTT
>JABUQX010037176.1:65000-70000 GCA_015478945.1 Trachelipus rathkii | reverse complement strand
ATGTTATATATTTCATGTACCACTGCATTACATCTTTGGCCCCCCCATTATGAAGCAAATTGGTACATTTTGCTTTTATGTACATGATGTTTAAAACATTGGTTTCATTTACATGGTGCTCCTTCTTCAGTAGCGACTTCTGATGATGAAACCAAAGTATCTTCGGCATACGACCTACTTCAAGAACTGTCTTACGAGTATTCGGGTGTTCATGCCGGGTCACAGAATATTTGAATCTATTTTCAACAAAATAGTCGGCTTCATTCCTTTCGTCCATTATCCTTACAATGACCACAATTATCGGCATCTCACTCTTGTACACAATCATCAGTGTTTTCTTCACACCCTTTCCTCCAGACCTACATCTTCTTCTTTCTTCGTCATCTCCTTTTCTCTTCAACTTTCTCCATAATATCACACATTTCTTTGACTTTCTGTGTCTCTTCCGACACTTTTCGTCCTTCCTGCTAACTACTATCATCTTCCTTGGGAACAACAATTTCAGCACATGACAATTCTTCACATGTGTCTTCTTATCCTCACTATACTTCACACTTTTACAACCGTTTTTACTTCTTTCCTCCTTTCCTGAAATTCCTTCTTTAATCACCCTGAAGTATGTTCTATCATCCTCTCTGCACATATCTCTCTTTACTATCCACACATTTTCCATACTGCCGATGTCTTCTCTTACCAGCTTATCTTCAAACCATTCATTGTGCCACTTTGCATCATCAACCGACTGTACCATTTCTCTATGGCAGTCTCGGTGTCTTAACTTCTCTCCCTTTACCAAAGTGTTTTGGCACAATGATTTTATCACACTTTTAAATAGTTCAATGAACTTTGTTCTCTCTCTATTCCCATCTTTTGATCCTAGACGCAATAAGTTCTCACCGTCCCAACAATACTGCTGAGAATAGCTCTTTATCCTCTCCCTGCGTTTCGGCATACCATCACAAACTTCCTTTACACTACATTCTTTAACTTCCTCTCTTCGAGACATCGTATCTTCCATTTCATTAATAATCTCGCCGCACCCTCCTATAACTTTCTGTGAAGTTATGATTCTGCGAGGTGCTTCTTCTTCACCCACAACTATTGTCTTTTCCTTGATGGAACTTTGTATGTGAGGGGTTACACCACTTCTCCGTAACTCACCACACTCTTTAGTACAATCTGTCTCACCAGACCAATCTGTACTTTCTTCAACTGATGTCACCTGGACATCTGTTATACCTGTGTCTTCTTCAACATCTCTTAGTGGTTCTGTAGGGACATCATCATCTTCTCCTGTAACTTTTTCATCTTTAAGTGAACGCTGGGACCCTATCATCATATTCAGTGATGGCTCCGCGGTTAGCTCGACATCTTTATTATTGACGTCCAAGGATTGTGGCACTGACGGTTTCCCTCTGTACAATACTTCCACCTCCAAACTCGCCATTCCAAAATTATGATTTATTTGATCAGATTCTTCTTGTGAATCTTCCTCAGCGTTCTCAGCGATGGGGACCAGCATACTTCTACGGTTATGCTCGACCTCTACTTTACGAGGCCCTCGACACGCGGTCGACTCCCATGCGAGGTCAGGCTGACTTAAGGGCAATGCTCCTTTAACATTCCCAATGACCAAATCATATGCAGCACTGCTGCGGTTGTCCTACCCACGTAATAAGGGGTATCCACATCAATACTTGCGAGAGGAGCTTCAATCACCGTACCGTCCAACAACCTTATTTTCATGTTATCTCCAACATAACACCTCTTCGGTACGAATTTTTCTCGCACAACTACTACGTTACAACCGGTATCTCGGAGGGCTTTGACTTGATAGCCATTCACCGCATACGTTACAGGTAGGTGTGACACTTCGTCATATTCCACCTTCTCTATTCCATTCAGGAGACTCGGCTCTTCACCCGAACTGTTCAGGACTTTCTTGCCGCTATCAAAGACTCCGGATGCTCCCGTGTTCTTTGCTTCTTCCTTCTGTTTTCCTGAATTACTTGGTCCTCTACCACTGCTGTTGAAATAAGGAGGGACTCTACAGTCTCTTGCGAGATGCCCTCTCCTTTGACACTTAAAGCACGTGATCACCTCCCTAGGCTCACTGCTACTGCGACGATGACCCTGTCTGTCGCCACTCCCACTTCCGATCCTGCTTTCATTGTTGGTTGCTCTAGATGTATGTTGGTTGCTATTTTTATGATTACTATTCGTCGAGTAACCACCGCCTCTCGATCTAAAATTATTATTGTTATTATGACCTTTGTCTGCGTGATTGTGACTTCGCGTGTGACTGTTTGATACGAACTTTAAAAGATGAGCTCCCATGTAGTTCTCTGAACTAACAATACTTTCTTCAAATACTTTATTATTTTTCTCTTTTAATTCTCTCGCGTCTTTCTCCGCTTCTAACTTAGCTTTTTGAGCCTCAGCTTTGAATCTAGCTTTCCGTGTTTCGGCCTCGTGCCTAATTTCTTTTATTTCGGCTTCAACTTTAAGCTTAGTCTTCTTTAGATCAACTTGCTTCTTCTTTTCTCCTCTAAAGTAGCAGCTACTAATTTCTTTTCCTCCAAAGCAGCAGCTATCTTCTGTTGTTCGACCTCTGCTTCCTTAGCTAACTTTTGTTGCTGCAGCGAGTTCCTTAGCCGAAAACCCCGCGGATTTGCACATCTCAATAAACTCAGCATTAGAAGATGCCATTGTTATAATTGTTATATCCAAAACAAATTATAAAATATACCGCGTTCGTTACAAAGTCACTTTTTGACACACGAATCACAAATCACGTTTTCTACCAAAATTTTGAAATTTGGCTCACACTGATACACGTATGAAAACCAATTTCTAACCGCAAAATTACAAATGTATATATATATATATATATATATATATATATATATATATATATATATATATATATATATATATATATATATATATATATATATATATATATATATATATATATATATATATATATATATACTAGTTTACACAAACTATAGTAAAATTTGCCAAAATCTTGCGGGAAAACAGTGTTTTCGCCCCAGAACACAAAGTAAGTGAAAATCGGGAATTTCGAAATCACTATTTTCGCTTCGCTCAACTTTGTAAAAATTTTACTCTATCTATACTAAAAATAATAAATATATATATATATATATATATATATATATATATATATATATATATATATATATATATATATATATATATATATATATATATATATATATATATATATATATATATATATATATATATATATATATATATTTTAATATATATATATATATATATATATATTTATAAAAGCATAAAATATATATTACTAAAATTATTCCAGTGTTTCTCTGTTTCCAAACAACCAATATTGTTGCAATAGCAAAATTGCTATTTCACCAATATGCAAAAAAAATGATATATGTTCAACTTCAATAAAACAAATAGTACAAACGACTATATTGACAGTTAAAAACACAATATCAACATATATCCCAACTGTCGATATTGGTAAGAATGCTTACACAATAACTCTGGCACAGGTCTTAGCAAAATTACAAATGAATGACCCTGCGCTCAAATATTCAACAAAATAGCAAAATGAATTCACTACAAGCTATTCATTGATAATGAAATAATGACTGAAGGGTTATAAAATAAGATCCCGAGACAGGTATACCCATTTAATAATGTAATGCGACTGGATGAAAAGATAATAAATTCTATGTCAAAACTTACTCTTCGAACTGATAAACAAATCCTTTGGCCAGGCCCCCGTGACAATCCAATCAACTAACACCTTTTAGATTCTCAAACCTGTATTGTAACAGTATCCAGGCCTCCTGTTAGATGAGCTATCGGCCTGTGCAATATTGCAGTGCAAATCTATACTTAAAACTCACCAACTTATCTCTCTGAAGACCCTTCAAGTGAAACAACGGTTTGACCGAGTTCTTTTGCCTTATGTGAAAACCGTTCAGTCAATATTATTCCTTATCAATGAACTCACCTATTTTATGATCAAAGTTTTGATCATGAAACCAATGTCTTTAAGACCTAAAATAATTACTACTTGAAAATTCAAATAAATGAGAAAGTAAAATACGTTTGGAAACACTCAAGGAAACTACTGGAGTAAATTTAGAAATATTTTAATAAAAAAAATAAATAAGAACGTACTGTACTTACAAAACTAGGTTTTATAAATTCATGAACATATAGTTAGATGTCCTTGGATATCTACATACATGCGCATAGAAAATATAGAACCACAGTACTAAATACCAATGATATATTTTATGCTGTCAATCAATACAAAATACAAAATGCTTTATCTTTAAATTTATACAAATCCTCGACCATAAATATGTATCTATAAAATATACATAAACATTTATGTTCAAGAATAGATATAAATACATAAATTATATTAACAAAAATATACAGACTGATTGATTCGATAGGAGATATTAACTATTTACTTGAAAATTAAATGAATTTAGCATTTACAAAAAATGTCGATTTTTAAGTGTGCACAAATACTGCAAGACCAGCTGACATATGAAAACAGCTGTTACTACAATGCAATGAGTTGCCTATTAGTGATTTAAACAAATCTTTTAAATAAACAAATAAACTGTGACTTTGACAATTAACCATATGTTAAAAATAAATATCAAACTGATAAACGTTTTATATTTATTGACACAAAATAATATTTGCAACACTTCAAAAAATAAATTTCAACGATACAAGCTTACCTGCCAGTTATATCTAGCAACGATTTGGACACAATGCACTTTGCAAAAACCGTATATGCAGACGATGCTTTGAAATAACAATGCATAAAATATTCACAATATAAACACAAATTACTTTAAAACCACACCTTTAAATACCTTTACCTTTACTACAAAATAAATAGCACAATTTTCCACATTGAAATTACATCACCATATTACATTTAAAACACATATTATATTTACTTT
>JABUQX010037176.1:20000-22500 GCA_015478945.1 Trachelipus rathkii | reverse complement strand
TTATTTATTTATTTATTTATTTATTTATTTATTATTTCACTTTACATTTTATTCAAATAATTACTTATTTTATCTAGCATTAAAAAAAAAAAATAAAATCTGAAACGACTTAAATATCTTTTGTTTCATAGAATCCAAAAAGAACGCGAGATTACTCAGCCAAAATGTTCAATTTGAATTAAAATAAAGGAAATATATTTTTTATAAGATTTAATTTTAATAGGAGAGAATTCCTACAATTTAATTCCATAAAATGGCGAAAATAATCAAATGGGAAAGTCTAGAGCATGATGGGTTAGTGATATATGAATGCTGTTTTAGCTCTATATGAGGTTTGTGTAAATTTTTGTCGTGGGCGGACACTAACAGAGGAGTAAAAGGTTTAGATGGGAGAATTTGCTGTTTAATTGTCTAGAATTTTACAAAGATTTTCGAATAGAGCGAAGATATACAGTTTTTACAGTTTATAGACTTGCATTTATACGAGATGATTTAGATGGTTATAGATATATTCTAATTGTGTAAATTTTGTAATACAATAATCAGTATATTATTTTCGCGTAATTAGTTTTATACTGCTTTTTTTACTTGTATTGGAGAGTGCGATTTGATGTTGTGACATATTAATTCATTTTGGTAAATTGGTTGGTGAAGTGCGTTAAAGAACGCTGTTGGTAATTTGAAATTAAATACGTAAAGTAAATAAATTTTTTTATTTAAGGTTATGAAAGACTATATAAAAACATACCCGGGCCATAACCGTGATAAACTGAAAAGGAAAAAATAATAGGTTAAGTTCTTATTCTCCAACTATATTGTAGGTTTACCAATACACATTCAATTACTATATTAAAAAAATTATGAACATTTTCTGCTATTATGTCTTTTTCGATATGTTAAGCATGTTAAAAATTGATATCACTAAAGTTTGAAATTTAATCATGTTTCAACTTTAACCTTGATGGGGCACGGTTTAATATTATCCGATTGATCTGAAATTTTTTATAGATTTTTATATGTTTATTTATTTATTTATTATTTATTTCAGTATATGTTGATTAAATAATTGGATTGTACTTTGGACTGAAAGTAGGTTCTTGGTGACCAATTAAGTATTAGGGTAATCAGTCGGATTATTTAAAGTTGAGGTTTATAGAAGGTGTGGCTCGGAGTGCACTATATGAGCAGAGAAGGAGTTGTTTGCTTTGGGAGTTTTGGTGAATTTTTGTGATCGGCGTAGGATTATTGGCTGCTCACTGTTTAAAGTATTTTTGAGTTCTTAAATTGTTTGTCTTTGGTTTTATATTTCATGTTTTGGTAATTTTGATGCTTTCCCGTTTGTAATTTTTGTTGTTGTGACAGAGATATCTACGTAGCATTATAGTTATCATCGTATATGTGTACGTGTCCATTAAAGGTGCATATCATTTGCCGGTGCGAGTCTTAACGCCATTTAATTTAAGAGAAAAAGTTTCTTATTTTTGAATTGGCTAATTACTGTACGTGTTTCGTAAGTAGAATTTATGTAGAAGATAGTCAGCATTTTCACGGTGAATTTGTCGTATCGCGAAGGAAAGCATGTACAAGTGCAAGTAGTTTTAGAAATTGTGTGTTTTTCGCGATCTGTTACTTATTGTGGTAATGATTTCTCGGTCGATAGGTTTTATTAGTATTTATTATTATTGGTTAGTTTATTATTATCTGTACTTATATGAGGTGTGATTAATATGCTTATTGAGTATTCCCTCTTTTTAGTATTTTATTACTTTTTTAGGTTAGTTATTTGGTTTGTGTGTATAGTGTTTTTTTTTTATTTTTAATTGAGTTATTATATATAATATATATATATTATACTTATTCTTTGGGGTTTTTGTATATTTAGTTATTGACTGTTCATCTCGGTCATATATAATTATTAGGCCCTTATAATATAGTATATTATATATATAATATGATTATATATATATATATAATATATATATATATATAATATATATATATATATATAATATTACTATATATATACTGTGAAAAAATTATACATGGTATATATTTGTATACAAGGTGTCCCAAAATGAAACGGCACCACTTCATATACAGCTACCTTGATGGAAAATAGAAGCATATTACTCTATAATTTCGTTAAGGAGATATAGCTCACACCAGTCAACTGTACAATTTAAATATTGCGACACCGGAAAACTAACATACAAGACGCGAGATATGGAGGTAGTGTGTGGGTAAACGACAACCAACGGAATTGTACCTCCGCAATGATAAGCGATAACCTATCGCAGGGTTAGTTTACCAGCATACAAGTATGATGTCTCCACCGCTCACATTGTCTTAATATTGTCATGTCGAAATATTAGTGTATCATAATATTACATAAGCTTTTCGATGCCCCACACCGCCATCGTGCCCATGACATTCTCCGGTATTTTGACGCAAACCATAATCGAGTGTACGTATAGCGACAACCGAGCTTGCTGCTCCACGT
>JABUQX010037176.1:5000-7500 GCA_015478945.1 Trachelipus rathkii | reverse complement strand
AACCCTGCGTTCTCCTCGATTCCGCGCCTCGGCATTAAATCATAAAGCGCTAACGATACCGCTTCCCCTCCCGTAATTCAGTTATTACAGTTACTTTGAAATATCCCGTTTTCTGAAACCCGTGCTCAACACCTTTGATACCGCCAATGCGAAGAGCTACATACTAAAACAGACTTGCTCCCGCACTTTCTCCTGTCTTACCAGGAATGTAACTGACTCCGAATTGGGGGGATAACCTTCCTCCCCAATCAAGAGTCACTTTCTGTAATAGTGGCGAATAGTAATGACCATTAATATCACAAATAATTCTTTTGGATGAGTATTCCTATATCATAGCTATACTCCTGCAGAGAATGGGCACCCCGCCATTTAGGGGTAGTCCGCTAGCGCACCTCCGCAACTCGAGAAAACGTAGTCCGCTAACGCTCCTCCGCACTTATCAGCCCATCAAACCTCCGCATCGCAAGGTCCGCACGTCCGCACGTCCGCACGTCTCCAGCTAATAATGTGCGACTTCACAAAAAGGTTTAATATTAAATAGTATATATCCTTACAAAAATTTATTTAATAATATTATACTGAAAAAATTGAATGAATATTTACCAAATCTCAAGATTTTCCACTTCCTCCTAATGTCGTCTTCAAAGGACAAGAGATCCCTATTACCTTTCAAAAAGATTAGGTGCTCAAAATTAAAACAGTTAAGGCCGGGACCTCTTTGAGTCTCAAATATCCCCACCAATACAAAATATTCGCTCAACAGCCGCAGAACTAGGGAGAGGTGTATTAAATTTTATGAACATAGTTCAACAATTCTGCCTATGCTGAGAGGGAAAGATGTCCTTGGTGAAAGGAGTGCTGGTGTTATCACTTCCAGCAGTCCATTGCTAATTTAAGGTCCTAACCTAAATCATCTGCCTCCCTTGTGAAATATTTACCACCCTGTCACTCATTAAAAGAAGGTCATTTCTTCCAAGACTTTCAGTAGAATCCATGAAAGCCTCGACTCCTGCAGAGTCAATGCTATGCTACGTATCAGCTCGGTAGCTATATATATATATTATATATTAATATAATATAATATATATATATATATATATAATTAATATATATTATATATATTATATATATATATAATAATATATATATTAGTTATCTATATATGTTAATCAGTTCAGTGTAAAAACCCATATATATATATATATATATATATATATATTTATATGATATATATATAATATATATATATATATAATATATATAATATATATATATATATATATATATATATATATATATATATATATATATATATATATATATATATTATATATTATTATATTTGGGTTTACACAGATTGATTTAGATATTGCATAGTTATTATAGTAATAATATAATTAATTAAGTTATAAGTGAGGTAATAGCCATTCAGTCTATAAAATCAATTTAAATGTTATTTATTATATATGGTACCTTTAAGGAGGTTGAGATTATTTTTGGAAGTTTAATTATTAAAAAACAATGTCTTAGACTAAAAGTATATTAGTTATAACTTAAAATAAAAATTATATTCTTATTATAACCATTAAGAATGTCTTAATAAGTAAACTACATTTTCAATTTTTTAAAAAGGTGCGGAACAAAAGAGCGGAAAACTTTTTTTGAATCCGCCCCATCAGAGACATTTTCTGTAATAACTGCTATGGTCTGATCATTAATATTATAATTATTATTTTGACAGATATTTCTATTATCATAGTTGGCATTCCTGACATATTTATATCTATTATTATAATTTGTGTTTCTATCATAATTATAATTATTATAAATACCATTATGATTCACATTTCTATTATTATAATTATTATCATAGTTTGCAACCCTACTCCATTTATAACCATTATTATAATTAACACCTCTATTATGCCCATAATTATAATTATTAAAATTACCCCTTCTGTAGCATGCATTTCTAAAATCGTTAGTGTAATATTTTCTTCGTTGACGGAAAACATTCTCCCCTCCCCCAGGATATTTCGGATAACCCCCATAAGTAAACCCCCCAAAATTCCTATACCGAATACCACCAGAATTATTATTTATTCTATGATTATTAAAATACCTATTATAACCAACATGAGCATAATTATTATAATTATTATTGTTACAATTAATATTTTCACTACCATGGTGATTATTATTAAAAAAATTGTCCCTACCATAATTATTGTAATTTCCATTATTGTAATTATAATTATAACTATAATTTCTACCGTTATTATGATTATTGTTATAATAATGTCTCCTACCATTATAATTATTATTATGATTATTATTATAATGACCATTGTAAAAATCATTTCCAAAAAATTTACCTCTGTAATTAAAATCTTTTTGCCTAAATAAGAGTTGCCGTTCGGGTGTCTATAAAAGTTTCTATGTATGAATGCATTATTCCCCCACGTATTCATTCCCCCTCTTTGGCCCGTTGATTGAGCCA
>JABUQX010037175.1:0-16875 GCA_015478945.1 Trachelipus rathkii | reverse complement strand
TTTTAACTTAAAATATCGAGAAATAAATCATTGAGAATATAGAAAGATTTTACGCTATGGTTAAAAAAACACTCCATACATTTTGGGGTGGTGAGTTGTGTCAAAAGATTAATTAATTGGGAACGGGATTTATTGAGGGAAATAAACTAGGATATTTTAACGGACGAAGAAAAACTTCCTGAAAGCGTCAACTACCATCATTGTGGTTTTCCCTCTCACCTTTTTTTGTCTTTTTTAAAAAATGTCATAAAAAAAAAAATTATAAAGATTTTATTTTCAACTTTAGTGTTGAAGAATGGGATTTGCTATCTTGTATTCGCGGTTTTATACCTCATAATATTCTTTTGCAAAGATTTTTGTTTCATAAGGATACATTAAAAACGTTTGTGGGATGTGTAGTTAAATTAAAAAGAATGGAAATTACGAAAAATGACATTTAAAAATTTTATTTTTATTTATTAATTTTTATATTATATATTATTATTATATATTTATATATATATATCATATTAATTATTATTATATATATTTTATTGATAAAAATTGCCTATGCATGTTATTCATATATAAAGGCATTCTTTATCCATATGGATAATGTACTATATCTAGGCCTGAGTTCTCATGCTTTTACCAAACTGTTCTCTGCTTTGGTCATAAAAAGTTAGGGTGCCCGTTCGCTTTCATAATATATATATATATCTATATATATATATATATATATATATTACAAATAGATCGGATTTTATAATATAGGTTCATATATATATATATATATATATATATATTATATATATTATAATATATATATAAAATATATATATATATATATATTAGTAAGTTAGACGCATGAATGGTTATTTCGATATTTTTTAATGAATAGTAGTAGGGAAAATATTAGGTATACAAAAACTTATATAGTTTGTTCCAACACATGGGAAGAAGAACATCAATTATCTTGGAATGATGAAAAAGTATAATTAGATTTTATTATAGTTGAAAGTCATTATCATTTAAAAGGAAAAAAATTTCTTCAAAGAACAAACATCTACGTTGCTTACGCCATATAAAAACGCAGTTTTTTATACAGAACAATTATAGGGCAACATGAGAGTATTTTGTTGTTCCCCATCGTACTACTAACAGTTTTATTTTTGTACTGCTATTGAGACTTATATCAAGCACATTTTTTGTATAAACATAAATGATAAGGATATTAACACGCCTTTAAAAATCTGGGAATGACCATATTCAATACATAAAAACACCAAAACCTAATTAAAAATGATCTAAAAAAAGTTAAATTCACAAAAATTGTAATTTAGATAATCATCTGATCACCTTACCAATAATAGGATATACGATATATCGATTTATTCGGATAATAATCATCACATTGATAGCAGTAAAAATAACTAATGGATTCAATTTCTCTCTTGATTTTCGTGGTAGTAAGTAGTATCATACACTGGGGGCGGGGGCGGAGCTTTCCTCACCGTGTATTATAAAATGTTCCGGTCAGTTGACAATCGAATCTGCCATGCTTACATGTGCAAATGTTAGCACGTATTCTGAACACCTTATGTCCAATAAATCGCTACATCAATCAGGTCGGAAACTGCCAGAATATTTCGATGAATGCATGATTATTATTATATTAAGTTATTATTAAGTTGATGTATGATGTTCTAATGTATTATGAATGTATTGCCAGATTTTGTGAGGATATTCTGTAATCAATTTATGTAAAAATGTCTTTAATTAGTTTCTATATTGAGTACGGAAGGACTAGGAACGATAGACGTACAACAGAGTAACACACAAAAATTTACCCTAGTAGTCTTATTCCTTCACCAAAGACGGATGCCTTCCCACATAAAACTATTCCCATAACACGCTCATTTAAGGCGTCGGTTGGCGTTTCTTGAGCTATCTCTCTAGTCTGCGTTCTGTTTTGTCAAACTACGTGGTAGCTCAAAAATCATAAAAATGCTTGTTTAGCTCAGACCCTACAGAGTAATTCCTTATATCTTAGTTAAATTTGTTACTATTATTCACGCCGTGCTGGCTTAGCATTATTAGCTTATTTAGGTTATCTACGAAATATGTAAAACAAAATTAAAATATTGGACGCAAATTGTAGTTAATTGAGTACAGGATAAATTTATATTTTATATATATATATATTATATAATCGATGATATATATTCTATAGTATCGATTATGTATTCGAAGAGTGTTATTGTATTTATCCATAGGTAGTCGTAATAATATAATCATCTACATATATAGTATATACTAGTCCTCCTACTGCCGTCGCAACACTTTATGAACGATAATATCTGCAGTTAAGGTAATCCTGACCAAGATGGATAATATCTTATTATATATATATCTATAACTAATATTTTAGATATACACTGATAAGATCAATTAACTATAATTATGACATACGATTTATTAATATATTATATATATATTTAATAATATTATATATATATATATATATATTATATATATATATTATATATAAATGGATAATATCTGAGTACTCTAATTTAACAGTAATAAGTTGTTCAAAGTTTTGCAGGTGTGGGGGGGGGGGGGGGGGGGGCTGGTTTCATATTTTTTTTCCCACGTTTTGATATATTCGCAAACATAATCAAATGATTAATGTTTTCACTCGTGGTATGTATGCCCGTTTGAATGGATGGATAATGTTTCATCAATAAAATCAGATTTTATGTCTATTTCTTCCATCAATGAACTCTTCACAAGTTGACGCAGTTTTGTATATAAACCATTTGGTTATTTTTTTTTATTTCTGTTTTTTCAATCGAACGGGTCAAATCACACAGTGATTCCCATTGGTTTGTAAACACAAAGTAACTTGTAGAATGAGGCTTATTTTTGCAGAATTAGTGCTAAAACTATGTAAGCATTTCTTCTGATCGAGCGTAAGCACAAATGACAAAAACGAAAACGGTCTTAGTATTGATAAGAGGGATGCTAAAATAATTTTATTCCCGATTGAGAAATTCAAAAATTCCGATGCCTATTTTTCTCGATTGAAGATTGCTTTATCGTTCCTATCATCGTTTTTTATAAAAAAATATGAAATACAAATATAAGATCGGAGGTAAAGATAAAAACTTATTTTCTTAAAATCCTACGAAAACACAAAGAGTTTTCCATATTTTTTTCATTTTTCTTTTCTTTTCAAACAATTTTAAGAAAAACTATTTTTTCGCCGTGTCTTCTGAAACCATAGATTTTGGTTATTATGTATAAATATATATAGGTGTTTATTTTATTTTTTAACAAAATGAATTAAAAGTAATTTTTTTTTTGTCATTATTTCAGTTTCGCCCGACGTATAACATTGTGAATCTGAGTCTTCGTCAAAATGGAACCTTATTATATTTGGATATATATTCCTGGATTTTATCCCATGGATTGCTGGTAAGTGTGTTTAATATGTATTTTATTATTATTATCTATTATTATTATTATTATCTGATTATATTATTATTATTAGTATTAATTATATATATGATTTATTATATATTATAAGGTGTTTTCGTTTATTATTACTTATTATTATAAGGTGTTTTCGTTTATGTATTATTATTATTATTATTATTATTATTATTTTATTATTATTCTATTATTGTAGTATTCTAAATAATTTTAATACTTTTTATAATTTTTTAGTAATCGAATGATATAATTCTCTCTTCCTCTCTCTCTCCTCTCTCTCTTCTTCTCTCTCTCTCTCTCATCTCTCCTCTCTCGTCTCTCTCTCTCTCTCTCCTCTTTCTCTCTCTCTCTACTCTTGGTTCTCTCTCTCTCATCTCTCTCTCTCTCCTGTGTTTTTTTTGACATATGCATTCTGAGATCGACACTGCAGTTTCAATTCTGGCCTACGAACTATATATAATAATATATATTATATATATATAATATATATAATATATATATATATATATATTATATATATATAATATATATATATATATATATTATATATATATATATATATATATATATATATATGGTGAAGGTTACCATAAAGGACAGGAAAAACTATAGACTTTAGAGAAAAAGTTTATTTAGAAGAAAGTTTAATAGATATATGTAGAACATGAAAAGCAGTGTATTTTAATTTTTTTTTTTTTTTTTTTTTTTATATAATTATACTTCCAGAGACGCATGCTTTTGTTGTGGTACTTTTTAGTTCTTGAACATTTTTTATTGGTTTGCGAGTTATATATTATTTTATTTATTTTTGTAAGCTAATGGGAGACCCCAAGGGGTATCCGCACGATGGCAGCGAGTCGGGGTCTCTCGGACGCTTCCGGGGAATCGACAGGGTAGGACTATTTCCCCCCCGTCGGGGAGGGTCTCCGACCCCCGCTCTTTGGTAATTTGGGTGTCGCGGGGGTTTCCTCCGCCCTCCCCCCCTACGGGGTATGGAAAAAGTCCCGCCCCTCTGTTCCCCGTCGGCTCGAGCCCCTACTTGGCAGTGTAAAATACTGTATTGAATATAGTATTGTATATTGTATATTATATATATAATATTATATATATATATATAATATATAATATATATATGATATATATATATATATATATATATAATTATTATATATATAATATATATATATTATAATTAAGCGGCCCACAGTCTTCCTAAATCTATTAAAATTGGTGTTCCTGAAGATTCTGTCATTTCGCCCACAATTTTTTTTTACTTTTTGTTTTTGACCTCACTATCACATCACCATAATAGCTGGTGTTAGAGATCCTCTACAATTTTCATTCGTTTTCTTTCTTTTTTTTTTTTCTTTTTTTTTATTTGAAAGCCTTTTCCTCCAACAGCAAATAACCGATGCTAGGAGTGTGAATTTGGACCAACTGAGCTATGATCTTTCTTGTATTTTTTCCTAATTGGGGCAGGGAAACATGGTAGTTTTTAATTCCTGAAAAGCTAGTTCCATTATTTTTTCTACCCAACATAATCTTAAACACTTTTATATCTTCGAAAGGAAAACTTAAGCTTTTTCTGTCCTCATATTTTTTTGGTTTTTCTCTTTCGCGTATTTAATATTATTAAGCGAACTTCCAAGAGGTTGATAGTTATTATCCCTTGTATGGAGTATGCGTCTCTCTGCTCTCACATACTCTCTCCAATCCTTTCCTACTAGTCGAACTGTTGCCGGTCTCTTTATTATATTATCGTTATTACACCGAAAGCACAACTTCCGAACACTCCACTTTCACACCACACGCCTCCTCCTCCTCCTCCTCCTTTCAGAAGAGATTTTTTTATTCATCTTTCAATAAAATCTCTGTCTCAGACCAGAGACTTGACCGCTATGAACATTCTTCGTTGTTCTCTTCTATTTCCCCCTACCTTTTATTTACTTACTTTCAAATGTTGCATCATATTATATCACGATTGGTGGAAAGAGGCCACAACCGCACATGAATTGACCCGAGTTGGAGAAATCCATTTCCAAATTTATTTTAAAGATAGACATTAAGCCCTTTCACGGCATTTGAAAGGAATTAGAAAAAGAAAGAGCGTTCCAGACTTTGTCGTTTGAGTCTGGGTTTGGAGGGCTGGATTGTGAAAAGATGACACTGTGTAGATTAAAGAGTCGCAAGGGCTCTGCCCATAGGAATGGGTATGTGACCACGTAGTTCAGAACAGTGTCCGTATTAAGAGCAATAGCGTAAGGAGAGTGATGCAATATCTCTACTATGTTCATTTTCGTTAAGAGTTTTGAGAAAATCTGTGAGATGAGGAGAGCTGGTAAGGCAGGAGTGCCCTAGACTCCGCTATTTCAAGGAAATCTCTCTCTCTGTAAGTGGAACCAATACAGTTACGTAAAGCACTCTGTAGAAGGACGAAAGACAACCCAAAACAGAGCAAGCAACTAGGGTAGTAATAGTAAGAAAAGTTGAAGTCACCCCTTTGAACACTTATCCTCGTAGAAGCTTTTTTTTAATAAGGAATGCAATATGGTCCTTCAAAGAAAGATTACGTTTAAAAAAATAAATAAATAAAATAAAGATTTAGAGGAAGTTGAGTTGTGTGCTTTCGAGAATTATGTTTAAAGTTGTGGGGGAAATTTGATCAAGTAGAGATAAATGAAGGAAATTATGTTTTGAAGAATTGAAAACAAAGGTTTTTTTTTTGACACATTTTGAGATACGAGAAAAAAAATTGGAGGTCAATTGCACCTTCTAGGGTCAACTATTTGAAGTTGGGTAGGACGTCTTTCGAAATGAAAAGAAATGATAAGGGTGAATTGATATGAACATTGAATTGGTGGGAGAGAGAGGAGAAAGAGAGAAGAGAAAGAGAGGGAAAGAGAACAGAGAGAGAAAGGAGAGAGAGAGAGAGAGAAGGGAGAAGAGAGCTCATTAATAAAGAGTAGAAAAGGTTTGTAATTGGAACAGAAACCCTAAAGGGACGCTTCGTGGATTTAAAAATGGATGTTTGCCGTTGATTACAACATTTAAAAAAAATCGGAAAAAAGAAATAAAAAAATTTTTCATTTGAAAATGTCAAATACTAAAAAAAGGAAATTTAAAAAAAAAAAAAAAAAAAACATGGCCTTTTGTTTCGGAATTAAAAAAAAATTAAATGTTTATTCACACAACAAAAGAATTAACTAAAGGTCGAAGTACAAAGACCAAGATTTAGTGAGAAAGGAAAGGAAGTCACCATAAGAGTCTAAGTCACCCTGAGTATATAGTCACAATGAGTCACCTATGATCATAAGTCACCATAACTACACAAGTTATACTGGCAATTCTAAGACAAGAATTAGAGAATGAGACATTCCCATATCTTCTGTTAAGGAATAACGAAAACTTGAAGATGGTTGAGTGCCCCCCCCGCCCACCTTCTCGAACACTTCCATCATGAAGAAAAGATCGGAGAAATGAATACAGTTTACAGCATGCAGGTGCAAACTCATTGCTCGAAAGCACACAAGATTTGAAAATGTCAAGGAGCACTAGAGAGTTTATGAGTCGAATAGCCCAAAGCTCCTCCACCCTTTTGAAGGAGCCTGCATGGGAGGAACCACCCGAGATGTTGTGGTGCATCTCCTATACAAGTTGGTGAACATCGCGCCCCTATAACAGGAATAGCAACTTAGGCGGCAGGAAAAGGTTTCGCAGGAGCCTTAAAACAGAACCATTTACAAGCTTATATAGAAAGAGAAATAACTTGATCCTTCGAAGAAAACATCACGCGAACAGGAAACATTAATATATATTAATATATGGATATATATCATATATATATATATATATATATATATATTATTATATATATATATATATATATATATAGTATATTATATATATATATATTATATATATATATATATATATTATATATATATGAAGTGAAGGAGTTGTAGTTCTCTCTTCTTCGTGTTTTCACTGCACCGGTAGTAGTTTGATTGTTGTTTTGAAGGTCTTTGTAATGGCTTCGGTTTTACGGGTTTTAAGGAACCTAATGAAACAGCTATTTGCATAAGTTGTTTCACAGTTTGCAGCCACTTCTTTTCCCTAAAGAAGCTATGTATGGAACTGGCTACTCGAGACTAATGAACCAGCAACATAAATCGTTATAACCCATGTTTTTTTAATATTTCTATATAGTAGGAATTAAAACCGCTATTTTGTGTTTGGTTATTTTATTAAGATTTACATTAGCTGGGATTATATTCAACATCTTTGTTGCAATGACTTACAAGTATATATATATTTTTATAGACAAATATATGTACTTAGTAATCGTGAAGCGATGATTTGTGGCAATAATCCACCAACTAGAGTTTTAAACTTTCTTTGTGCATTTAAGGAAATGCGCGAAAATAGAAAGAAAAACGCGTGAACTTATTTCGCATAGAAAAATGGACAAAAAATTAAATAATTATACAAAATAGTTAAAAAAAAATATCTCAATAAACAACATTGTTTTCAACATAATCCTATACGTTACTTTATAGAATGACATCCGAATTATTATAGATATAAATTATTTACAAAGCAACATTAAACAATAAAAAACTATCATAATTTCCAAAAACAAACAACAAACAACAACAAAGCTTATTAATTTAGCAATTTAGACAATATATTTATTTTTAAGAAATTTAAATACGAATTTAAACACAAACAATGAAACTTCATCTTACCCTTTTAGGGAACGAGATGTGATGTTTCTGGGTTCTGAACGTTTTCTTCTAGTGTCTCCTGCTGGCGGTGGTAAATATATATTCTTAGAGGATAATATTTCCTTCTCTCTAACTCTCTCTTGATATAACTTTCTCGATGAGGATTTTTAATTATTTCTTATCTGTAGGATGGGGAAGACAAAGTATGTTAATCCACTTCATTCCTCCCCACCCGTCAATACCAGCATTGACGCACCAGGATATTTTTTTTTTTTTCTTCCTTTTGGGTATGTTTCAAAAATCTTCTTTCCTTTCAAAAGTTTTTTCTTGAATAAATCCATACAATATTTTCCATCTTTTTCATAAATCAAATAAACTCTTAAATACCTTTTTGTTTTAACTAACTCAAAGTTAGAAAAATAAAACATATTCAAATCAAAATAAACATTCTCTGATACAAAAATAAATAAATCAAACTTTCTTGTTCAGAAACCAAACTTTTGTAACTTTCTTTTGGTTTCAACTAACTCAAAGTTAGCAAAAAAAACTTTCTTTTTCAAATCAAAATCTGATAAAAAAATCAAACTTTCTTTGTATTTTTGTGGTCCATAAAACAAATGTTTCTCTTTTTTTTCTTTAACTTTTTTCAAACGAAATGAAGAGGAGACTCTGAGTCTTATGCGTTGAGTATCTGACTTATACGCTTCCTCATTTCATCCATAGTTAGGGTTTGCCCAAATGCTGACAAGAATCCCTGGGTGTGCACCAGGAAATCCTGCACTCGCCGCTCCAACTTCGTCTGCACATCCCCCACTCCTACCATAGAAGCAACAGAAGCCTCTCTGGCCGGCCTTAACGTTGGAACCAGTTGTCCTTGGGCCTCTGCAGCCGGACGCTGTGACCGGTTATCTCCAGGTCGTTGATAAGGAGTGGCCCGTTCCCTCCTGCGAACCACGGAACGACTTCTTCGCTCCACTACCACTTCCGATGTCCCACTCAAAGTGCGAGGGTCAATGTCCCCGAATCTAATTGGGGAATACCGTCGAGGCTGAGGACCCGAACCCACAATTTCCCCGGCTGGGACGATAGGAGTAGGCATTGCTACTGCCGCCTCTGCTTCAGGAGATGTCCTGGGTGTTGTGACAAGGGGGAAGATCTAGCGATAAAACTTCTTCCTCCTTCCTCTCCACTAGCTTCACTGACGATCAACATTTCTTCTAAAGGAACCCGCACCTCGTCAACACTTTCTTGTATTGATATGATCGTCTCTGCTACTGCGGGTAGGACTTCTTCCGTTCCTGATGGTTCCTGTGCTCTCATCATTTCCTCACCAAAAACCCCTGAGGTTCTCATCTTTTGGAACAGCTTTCTGCACAAAGCACGGGTGGGATGTAAACCGTCCCGGAGAAAAGTCCGATTTCCCAAAGTATGAATTTTTCCTTCCCAGAAATCTTTACTTTGCTGCTTCATACCCTTCATGTCCGTGACTGCATACATGACAGGGTAAGAGTTCTTACGGTGCCACGTTACCTCTGAGGTTCTCAATTGTCTGATATGCGTATGCATTTGGGTCGACTGTTGGTTTAATATATGGTCTGAGTATTCAATGGCCCGATTATACTGATCTTGAATCCCCTGTGGGTATCGCTTGACCAATTGCCGATTGTACTCCATCAGATCTAGGAATGGGGGAATGGCCAGGACTACCCTCATGGTAGGGTTTATCTGTTCGCATTTCTCTGAGAAACGCGAAAATCGTTGGGCGAACCTATCATTCTTGTAGGCAAAGTTTGCCACAGTGACCCCATAATGTCCTGGTCCTTCACGCGAGTTTGGGTCTCTTAAATATACTCTTGTAAAGTGATACTTTCTATGTGTGTAAAGCTCTTTCAGTGCATATGATCTCAAGGGATCATCCAGCCCCATGCGAGTCTCGCATGAGGACTCTCACTACCATATCCATCTACAGTGTCATGGAGAACCTCGCATATCCCTGCTATATGCTTGGTTTATAAGCGCTTTCAATACTCTTCCCCCATAACCACTGTCGCTATCCCCTATTGTAAGTTCGTTATGGGTGTTGCTAATGAGTTCGAACCATTAAATAAATCAGTCGGGGCTTATGATGTTTACATAGTAACAACCCTCAGCACCAGATAATCTTGGCAGAAAAAATAACAATTGACAAGTGACATTCTTAGATCAAGAGACAATCATTAATGATAAGTTATTAGACAAGTAATAAATTGTAATTTAAACGTATTTTATTATTTTGAGATTGAAAATTTAACACTAATTTGATTAGCATATATATATATTAATAGTATTTTACTTTATAGTATTTTTATCTATGTATTTTTTCGTGCCCTTTCTTTCGCTATACGAATCGATGGGAGGATAAAAAACTTTATTAGAGTAGGTACCGGATCAAAGCCCCTTAATGAGTTCTCTCTGCCCCGAGGTTATATAGGTATACGTGATAATTGTCGTTCGTCTTTTTCGACGGGTGATGAGCTTCGTCGTTGATCTATATACATTTTTGTAAATCATATACAGTACCATCGAACATCCCCTCGATTCACACGCGCACGTGTTTCTATCAGGGCCCCCAGCGCATTAGCCATAACTTTTCCTTCCTTCAATTTTAGAATGGCCATCCGTATTGTATCAGGGCTCGTTCTATGCTAGAGATGTGCTCTCCACGATGTAGGAGGGTTGAATTACGCGAAATTGAAGTGCTCTCTCGTAAAGTTTTGTCAGGTGCTCAGTGGGGTAAGCATTACCGCCTCAAATTCCGCGTGGAACTCTTCATAGATTCCCACGGTATTCTGCTTCCCTCTATTAATTCAGAGGTGTCCCATTCCAATATTTCAGTTATAAATTCCTCTCGTACTTTCTGCCGTATACTTCTAACAGGTTCTTCTAGACCTGTGTCGGCTCCCATAAAACTTTATCTTTTAAATATAATAGATAACTGTACCTATCTTTCTCAATAGTTTCACTTCATATCTAATATTTTTTCGTTACCCTAAATGTATCTTTTCCTAGTCATCCAATTAAATTTTTAGACAGTTCTTTATAGATGTTGTACATTATGAATATATGCTCAATATTTCCTCATCAGATAGTGAATCCTCACAATATGTTAGTCTTGTAATGGTTAGTGATATATCGTTCATTATTTCGTGCAGTTCATGTTATCGCGTACTTCCACTTTATTTATCATCAGAAAACTTCGATCAACTTTATTCATTCATCAATATATACATCGTTTCATCCGTATTTGTGATTCATTAACGTACTAGTAGATTCGTTACTAATTATGGAATGTCGAATGAAATATTATCATTACTAAATAATCAAGGAGAGAGCCACTTTCCATATATCTCTTAATTGCTTACTGCAGTGAATGCCTTATATTTGACTTTTTACCTCCGTTCCATCTTGCATGGATATTTAATGGAATATTAGGTTGACCTTGATTTTGTATCATTTTACCTGTAATACTTTATAATAGTTGTTTAACTTTACGGATTCACACTATTATCGCTGGTGATGGATCTTAATTTTATAAATGTGTCAGGATTTGAAGATGATACTATTAATACTCACAATCCATCTGATGTTAAATTCATGATAGGAATCAACATCTTCTTGGCTGACTAATAATCTGAGACATCCTCTCCTCAAGTGCAAGGATGAGGATTCCCGTTCATGATAGTGCATTTGTGCTCCTCTTTAGGATTATATATTTATCTAGGCAGAGTTAATACTTATGTTGTAGTTTATCTTAAATGTGTTGTGTGATTATAAAACTCAATAAGACTTGCAGATATATGAAGATGAATAACTCTTACTATTCCTCAACTATATTTGACTTTATGTGTTAATAGGTACATTCTATAATTAAATAAAATCTTTTGAGGTAGCGTACTGCAACAATTGGAAAGCTTTAATTCACGCATAGTTTCCTATGCCCTAATATGACAGGATGATGGAATTAATTTAAGAGTAGTACATGTAGTCTAGTAGTACAATGTTTAGGCTTTGTCTCTCGTATAATATAAAAGGGTCTAATCAAAAAAACATTCCGTCCCCTTTTATTAATTTCATCTGCTCATGTTTATGATTCGGTTATATATTTATTCTAGAATGTTGTAATTTTTTCTTTCTTGATGGCAAATTGTTTGTTTTCTTCATCTATTTGCTTACTATTAATAATAATATTCTAGTTTTATTCCTTCAAAATGTAATTTTTGCGGCCCACTTATTTTGTATATATATTGATACCATCATCTAAGGTCATAATTTTTTCCCTGGGTTAATTATTTTGTATCAGGGGAAATTGTATCGATCCATCTTTTATTGGACCCTAACATTCAGAAACCAACCTTTGGAAGTGTATTAAAGATATCAAACCTAGTCTCTGTTGCCTTGAAGGTTATATTTGATGATTCTTTTATTGGCCTGATCGTATTGTTTTATACTGAGTCTCTCTATAGTGGCGATAAGCTATATCCAATTCGTTGTCTGTGAAGTGTAGGATTGCATAATCCAATTTATTAAAGGCATGAGTAATGTAATTTGTGCTTTTCCATGTATGATAGCGAACACCAATGTTGTTTCTTTATTGGCCACTTCTCAGTCGAAAATGAAGTTGTCGGGACAATCGGTGCGAATCTCCCCCGTAGGCAAAACTCCCTGTATATGTCCAAGGTTCCAGTCTCCTCATTTATTTGTACTGTTTCTTTAAAATGTTCTTAATCTTCAATATATCGGGTGCCATTAATTGTGTGGGCAATTTTTGATAATATCGCCCTTCTTGTTAAAGCGTCTTAAATTTATTCCCAGTGCGGATTTTGTAACTCTGTCAATAATTTATTTTGCATGTTCAATTTAATTAACATATTTGTATTTTTTAACCTTATAATTCTGTGTGTTTTAATTAATTAATTTCATTTTTTTTTAATCTCCCTGAGGGGTTCCCAATATTACATAAATGCAGAAGTGTTACTTGAGAGATTATCCCAAATCTCTCTCACCTCAACCCACTCGGTGATTTTAATTTGGAGTAAAATTCATGGTTAGCGTTTCTTTCCCTAATAGTTGTGGTTTACTTCTGCAGAAATCTACCGCTTGTTCTTTTTTTCTATTTGATTCATTTCCAAAACATGTCCCACTCCAATAGGGAAATAGATACATTCAGGTGGTTATTAAGTTGTACTTACAGTTTTCCTTTGTTTTGTTATTGATATCTGCAAGTATCTTTTGTTGACGTCTACCTAAGAGATATAATAATAGTACTCTCCCCACATACATAAAGGATGAACAAATACTTTTTTCCAGCTCATCGGTTATTCCAAACTTAACGGCTTTTAATGAGTATTCTCTCTCATTAATTACACCCAACTTGCATATATGATGTAGTTTTTCTATATGTTATTTTCCTTGCTGTTATAGGGGAACTGACCTGGTTGTCTCAGGAGATGTAAATGTTTGTAACCTTCGTCTAGGCGTCTCTTCCAGCTGCGGTATATCCATTACTCACCCTAATTTTTACCAACAATTCTTTAATCCACTTTCTTGTTATTATTTTTTAGATATTGTTGTTTTATACAAAGTTCGGATACATTATCAAATAAAGACATTTAGTGGCAACTTATGTGGAACAGGGAATACCTCCTCCAGAATTCTATATACTGCGAGAAAATCGCGAAGGGGTTAGTTTTTTAAGTTGTTATTTATAACCGGATATTCGACTATCTTGTGGTTCATCAGACGATTAGAATTCAACGGTGATTAGGATGCTCTCTTCTGATATAAAGACATCATGCCAACAATATTTTTTTTGTCGAATGGTCGAATTATACCTTTAGCTCGGTAGTCTTTAATTATTTCTTCCATTAAGCGTAGCGATTGCTAGAGTGGTGGTCATAACGTTTTGTTTTAAAGTCTACTCAGTAGTGATAAGTAGTATAAGTGTGCTAGTTGGTTGTCTGTGATATAAGAAATAATACTTTTATATAATTACCCATATGATAGAGAGGTATATGCCACTCACAGGCACCCACATACGACCGTACATTGCAGCACCCACTTCCATTCTTGCCTTGTGTCGCATGATTGGTAACATACAATTAGCGGTGTGCATTCTGCATTTATTAAATGATTTGTGGAGAATGAAGCATATAGGATTGTTTACTTCCCGGATTGGATTTGGGACAGAACACGCTCCTGCGCGTAGTCCCATGTCTCGGCGCAGAATATACCAATACTACAATACATAGATGGAGATGTTTGCATTATGTTTCTAGAATCTATATGAGTAGCAGATCTAGGATCTATGGGCCGATGTTAATGCTTTATTCAACGCCTACAAAGGCGCTCCCTGACATGGCATTCTGTCCATTTTTAGCATATACACTCTACACAGTTCAAAAGTGGTTTGGCTATTTCTTTGAGCAGATGAGCGCGTGAAAACTGTGACGCCTATTAGAACTAAATACATCACAATGCCCATGTTAAGTGTACTTGTGCGGTGGTTGTACTGAGAACACGCAATTATGCATGGACAAAGTGGTTTTCTAGCAGGGATCATACATATGTTCAGACACTCTATGACCCAAATATTGAACTTCTTTTTTCTTAGGAGGAAAGTCTTTGCTGGTTTTATTTTGATCCATTTCTTCATAAATGGCTGATGAATACACCTTTTCTAGATGATTCCAAGTATGTTTACTCAAAACGTATTTACACTGATATTAAGGTACGATAGCACAGTATAGCTACCATGCAGACTTCCGTACATTAACCAAATGGGATATATGTGACCAGAAGTTCATACTTCTCACCCTCCGTTGTGGAAAAGTGGCAAAGGGCATTCTTATATACTCCACAATGGCATGTGCATTAAAATTCTCCAAGGTGGGACAGAAAAGAATTCGGAAAAGTGGTGGAAATGCCAGTTGTGATTCGTCGTGCTGGGTCTCCTATCCCAATCTCCACCTTGATAATAACCCGAAACCCTTTAAATAATATAAATCTATTTTGTGGTGTAATTACATTTCATGCGACTGTATGGACTATATACACACAGTTATCAATCAGCATTTGGGATAGGAAAACTACTCTCACCTTGTGATCTTATTGCATTCCAGAGCATAGTCTGATTGTGCATAAAAAGATCTGAGATTTCGAACCCTGTCTATTCATATAATACTAAATGAGGTACCACTGGGGGTCCTGAGATATGGGGGACTTGCTCCGCTGGCTGTGGAATAATTTCCTTAATTATTTCCGCAATTTTGAACTAAACAAATCTGGCCTCGAATTCTCTGAGACATGGCGGCCTATAGTAGAACGCTCATTCTTGACTCGGCACATTTGCACTGGTCTCTCTCAGTCAGGAAGGTGATACTCCGATCTTAATGCCTTCTGATGTGTAACAGTTGTGCAGCCCTAGAATCAGAATCTCCCAAAACTCAGAGACAGAGGAGACTAATAACAGTGATCATTCAATTACTAGATTGTTCTTTCGCATCAGAGGTCAAATCTCGCCTCATCGCGCATCCTAAAAGCGCTGAGTCTCAAGTTACAGGATCCACATCGGAATATATCTGATGTTTTGCTTACATTCAATTAGAGAACATACTATAATGCACAGTGGGTATCCGCTGACCACTGCAACTAACCTCTATCACTACTTGTCCTACAATCGTTCTCGCTTTTTTGCCAATGCTCTTAGTACGTTTCACCATTGTTTGTTATAATACTAAGGGCAGTTTATATGCCCCATGAAGAAAGTCAAATAAGATAAGTTCAAAGCTGATATCTTTCAGTCACTTCTCCCGCCAGGCCCGTCACCAGAACGAGGTGTTTTTATGGTAATTATACAGTACCTTTTTCTGTATCGATCCTCTACTAGTCAATCGTATCACACTGAGGTAGCAATACTCACAGCTATCAAAGTACCAAGGCACAGGGTCTGTTTCCCCTCCTAGGCATAACACTCGCTTTGTCTTCTTAGTGCCATGGCTACTAGATCAATAGTACAATAATTATACCGCGTCGGCAACAATTACCATAATTCTTATGTTGATAGATACAGATAACAGGCAAAAGATGGTTCCTTGCCTCTCCCAGAATGTCATATCCAAAACCAATGCAGTAATCGAACAGTTGGTTTTTGCACGCGTGGAACAAAACGAACCCGTTTAGAGACTAATTATGTGGATTAATCAGTAGATGCATATCACTTCCAATATTAATTCGCCAGAACTTGGAAATCGAGACACTCCGCTATGTCCTACACACCATCTCCACAAAGCAAAGATGCAGGCACCTCTAGGACCGTTGTCTTGTTATGAACAAGATGGAAAACAGCTGGCCGATAATTAAAGGAACATCACCTCTGGACACGTATTCTTACGGAGGGCTGTAAGGAGGCTCCATAGGTGGTTGTATTCCCTATGTTGACTTGTGCTAAGAGATCAAGGTCTTTTTCGAGGAGGCTCTATGATGATATGATAGCTAGGTAAGATAATTTCTGTGAGAAAATGTAATACCTCACCTTTTCAAGTGCTTTCGTCCTCCCGTCTCTCTTCTGGAGTGGCCCGGTTACTGCTAGGATTTAAATTCACTTTTTGCTGAATGTTGAACATACTAGTTAAATCTA
>JABUQX010037174.1:57500-77619 GCA_015478945.1 Trachelipus rathkii | reverse complement strand
CATATTTACTTTACTTTATGAAAAGTTACCAAAACCTTCCCTTGCTGGTAGGAAAAAAAGACCAGGTTAGCCGCCTTACAGAGGCACCCACTATTCCATAGACTTCCTTAAAACGCTCCTCCACATCCGCTGCTGGATTGGCCTTCTCTTGCAAAAACCAAACTTGTTGAAGTGACGGGCGTCTTTGTCCGGTTCTTGCAGTTTCGGCTGCTATGCTGATTGCTCCCATCCTGGCTTGATGACGCCTTAGCCGCCGGTATCCTGTCCTGATCTTCACCTTGTCAGGGCAATGCTCGCCAGTGCCCTGAGGTGACGGGGATGGCCATCCAGCTGAATTACCAACGTCTATGGACCTCAGCAGGGACGCACCCAATCTTATTATAGAGGGGTTCTTCATCTTGTAGAAACATGATATAACTGTCAGAACATAAAATTGTTAGCAATTTTAATAAATTTAATCCTATAGCAATTTTCTGTAGGCTAAATAATATTTTTTTTTAAAAGTGAGTACCGAGACTAACCTAGTCGCCACAAGCAATTGTTTAGTTTGCATTGGTTTACCTTGATCTTGTTAGGCGCACAGTGGACGCCTGTTCCGAAGGTTCCTACAGTGCCTGGGGAACTTGCTTTGTCCTTCAAATTTCTGATTCCCCCTTGCTTCTCAGCATCTGACATTCCCTTCACATTGTTTGTCCCAACAGATTTGACTGTGTTATGGGCACTAAACATAAAGCTAATTTAAATATTCAATAAATTCAGAAGATTTATCTATTAGTTAAATGACTAAATACTTTATTTGTTCATAATCTAGCACTAGATGCCTGCTATTGTTAACCTGCCAGCGAGTTGAGCCGGCAAATTTGAGGTTGTCATCCGTCAGGCCTCGCGCTTCCTGAGATCCACAGCTCCATGACATGAAACGTAGTCTAGAGGAAGCCTCACCTTTTCCTGGTTGGTCCTCACACAAAGGCGTTGAAGGTCACATACGTCACTTGTCCGTGGTTGGTTGGGCCTCACTTGGCTCTTGGGGGATGCTTAATTTCCTGTGAATGTCTTGGTGGTTCCTCAGTAATTTGACGTCATTGCCCTCCTAAAGAAAATTAATTAATGATTTAGTTTATAAATTAAAATAAAAATTATACCTAGTTAACTTATTGCAGTTTTTAGTGGCCTAAGTATAAAGATGAACAAAATTAAACTTTTTAATTTTCTTACTTCAACTCCTTTCACGCCAGAGTTCATGGCGCCTTTTGATAGTGTGTCGCCCTGTCAAGTCCAGATGAACTTCAGTCCCCAAAAGTAGGACCTGTTGTATGGCTTTCCAGCCGTCAGGCATTTAGTTGCCACCATCTGTCGTGGTGTAAGGAGGCATTGTTGGTAGTTGTCGGCTGAATGCTTGCCCCTTCAATGCATGTTGTGCTGTCAATGTATCCGCCTCAGAGTCCTCCTGGAGTATGTACTAGTTAAAAATTTTAAGTTAAAATAACTACTATTACTCCAGTTTTGCTCTCTCCTGGTTGAACTTAGCCCTGAAGCTCTCCTCCAGGCACATCTGACGCTTCTTGCGAGCCTCACTCTCCCTTGACTTTGGGCGACCGAGCTTATTGAGCCCCTCATTGGCGGCAGAGAGCTGAGGGAGCTGGTCCTTGTGCATCTGATATAAAAAATATAAACTTTAAAATTTGTAATAAAATTTTTAATTTTCTTTCCTAAAATTTGAATAAAGTGGCAGGACTAGCGGCACAAGTTATTTGTTGCAAATTTAGCTAATTATTTAAACTTACATTCTTGTAATGCTGCTTAAGGTGGTTCCTGGTGTGGGTGTTGTAGGTAAACCCCTTCTTGCCTTTGCAGCCAGGATGTTGACACTTAGCAAGGCCATTGTGGATCTTCCTGAGAGACGTCCCATCCACCTTGTCATCAGTCCTCACAAAATTGTCAAAAACATAGAAACTGAAGGAGAATGAAGTGTTTCAATTTATTGAGTTTACATAAATGTAATTTCATATAAATCTTTAAATGTTAAATCATAAAAAGAAGTGAATCTACTAAATTTTAAGATTTAATTTTGCTACTTTACTATAGCGGCAAAGCGAGTTGTTTACCTCTCAAGAGTTTCCAAACAGCTTCTCAGCTCTTTTAAGGCCTCCTCGTTGCCATCCTGGCGTTGGTCGCCAGCTTCCCCCGTCTCCTCATCATTCATGGTTACGTAGCAGGCACAAGAAGAGATGAGGCTGTCCATATTACAGCTCTCATTTAGTATAGGAGTGCTGCTCCTGAAGCTACTACTGGCATTGGCTTATCTCAGTGTTACAGAAAAACTCGCTGATCCATGTAATAAATGGTATCTATTCTATGGGCTTATGAACATTGCATAATTATTTATATTATATATATATATAAAAATATATATATATATATATATATATATATATATATATATATATATATATATATATATATATATATATATATATATATATATGTGTAAAGGAGAGGATATACGGGGGTTTCAACCAATGTAAAACTTCAATACTGAAAAATGGGTTGGACCCCGGTTTTGTATATCCAATCCTTTGTGATTCACAATTTATTATTGTGATCGTTATAATCCTAAAGCTGAATAAATTTAATGAGGTAATAAATTTAATGATAACCACTTAAAGGAAGAAATAAAGAAAATAAGTGGTGAAGAAATTATCAAGAACTATACCTTTGATGGACAATCAACACTTCGGAATTTGTGTGTGATACATCGCATCTAAAATGTGGCCAGCTCTTCTGAAATAAAGCTGTCAGATTTTCTCCTATGCCAGATCACATCATCACGAGACCCTAAATGAAATCTGCTTGACAAGCGTGTGCGTCGGAGATGTAGGGATTTGATTCACAGACAACAGATGTAATATGTTTAAGTATTTTAAGGTTAAGTTCTTTTTAGGAGGGATAGAAAGAAAGTATAATGAAGAATTTAGAAAATATAGGATTATTAAGACGAAGAAAACTTTGTTTATTTAGGCTGAGTTATAGACAGCGTCGGATACTAGCTCGGTAACCACAAAGTTACAAAGTTACGTTGCTAATATATATTCCAATAAATGTAGTGCAGATCAATCTTCATTTACAGTGGTTGTGTCAGAATGAATTCATTAGTTTGTTGTTCTTGGAATTTGTGTTTCCGAATGCTATACTAAAAATTTATAACAACAACATGAATTTATATAATAAATCATGGCTTCAATAAATTATTAACACCGCCAAGTCGAATCCCTCTTTTTTATTTGATTGACATTATGTTGTTTCTGTACGATTTTTACTTAAACTTTTCATGTCCTTGCAGAGTTAAGAACATGTACTATGTAATTTGTCTACACGATCTAAACACTCGAAGATAATTTGAGTAATAATTAAAGTTCTATAAATTTGGCCTGGTAATAGTCTTATTCTTCCTTATTTTTTTATCATCGAATTTGGACCGCATGATAAAACGTACATCCTTCTGTACATCACCATCAAAATGAGTCTCAACGAGTCTTAAATGGTAAGGTGATCTTGTGGCAAGTGCACCGGGCTTTTCGTCTCTCTTAAACGATCGGTAAGTTAGCTTCAATTGATCGATTACGTTTCGATAGAGAATATCGAATCCAAAAAAAAAAAACGGGGAAAAGCCTGTTTCAAAACATAAAATTAAAATTATGTTCTTTCATAATAGCATGAACCGTTTGTATTTAATATAGTTAAAATCTTCTAAAAAAAAGCACAAAAACATATAAACAATTTGTAGAGCACAAGACCTACTTATCCATGGTGTTATGTGCCTCATTTGCTTCATTATAATTATATATTTCATTATAATTTAATATGGTCTTGTAAAACATCTACCCTCTTAGTCTGTTAGATAAACAGAGTGGTTTTCTTTTTATTATTCCAGTTTTGGTTTTTTCAGAATCAGAATGGGACACGTTGACTCCTATTCAGTCAATAGAAGTATGAAGTAGTAAGATTATATACTATACAGGTCAACTTGTAAGTATTAACGCTATTACAAGTTTTAACATAAGCACGACATTACATTTTATAGTTATTTCTTTAATTAACTAAAATTAATTAAAATTGAGATCATTTGATATTTAAAAATATAATCTTTCATATTAGCATAATTCTTTCAATGTTTCCAACAAAGGTTTCAACTATGATTTACACCAGAGAAGACAAATTATGACTTTTACAAGAAAATACTAATATTGTTACCTTTGTACTTAATTTTACTAAATAGGTAAATTTATCTTTACCGAGTTTTAAATTTAATCCAACTAAAAGATACATTCTACATACATATATTATTCTGCGAATTGAGCTCCAATGCGCTGGCAACATGAATATAAACGAATGATATATAAAAATAAAAAATAGATATAATATATAAAACTAGCATAAGACTCCAAGAAACTGGAATCATGCTTTGTGATCTGAGCGATTTTACTAAAAGGTATGAAAACATGAAAGAGACCATTGTCGCGCTTCAACATATATATACTATATATATATACTATAATATATATATATATATATATACAGATATACTATATATATATATATTATATACTTATAGATATATATATACTATCAATATAACTAATATATAATAATTAATATTATATGTATATAATATATTATATATAACAGCAGAGCTTCCAACTTCTCAGTTGGAGGATGTCAAGGAAGGACACAAAATAATAAAGTTCATGAATAACATGTTGCATAATGATATTGAAAAAAGATTTGCTGGCCTCAAAAACGATGAAGATGTACAGGGTGTGCAATCCTTATCTTGGTCCTAAAATATAAAAGAAATCATTTTTCCTACCTCACAAATTAACAGTTCAAAACAAAATTACAGTTAGAAATACTTTGCGATGAGTTAATAATATAACAAAAAACCTCATGACGAGCAGCACCAGAAAGAGAAATAAGAAAAAACAAAGTCCCGAGTATCTACACTAGCAAAGAACAGTCATTAGACAGAGCCCTGACTTCCATTCTCGCCTCAAGTACGATGATGATGATTCTTGCACTACCACCACATTCAATAACGTTGGTGTTATAGTTGTATATTTAGCAGTTAGATGAAAGAAATAAAAGGTTTGAACAATGCATCGAACCCTTGAAGAATACCAACATAATAGATTTAAGCACGAAACAATGTACAACAAGAGGAGGGAAGTTTAAAACTGCTTAAAAAATAAATAAATAAAAAAAGTTGATTGTGCCCTTTTGGTTTTGCTCATTCCAAGCTCTGAGATTCTGACTTTCATCTATATCAATTATTCACTTATAGTGTCAACATCTCTTCCACGATTAGAATTCCTTATATTCACTAATGGAATGATCCGAGACCTGTGGTTTTAAATTTTTCAGTTACCAAACCAATTTGCCTTCACAATGTCCTATATAAGTGATGACTTGATGTAAACATGCTATGGAAGCGAATAATATGCCAGCTCAACAAAACATATTTGATAATACTATTTTGACGAAAGCTATAATTTATCGCTAATTTTAATGCTATTACATTATATTCCAGAGCTATATTTGATAGACAATTGGCTAAACTGAACAGGATCATAAATACTCTTTAAATAATTTGAAGGCAATCGATATTCTGAATGAGTGACAAAAAATAAGAATTGGAGTCAGATGAAACAATTTTATTGCCTCTTTATAAATCTCTAACGCTTGGTCAAGAATAGATTTATTTTCTTACTTTACTCTCAAAATCAATGCAAAACTTTGATCATCGTAACACAAAACCAGGATTTAGACTGACTGCCTCTCCGTGTAGAAAAAGGACTCTTAGAGGTTGGTCATTAACAATAAAACATAGTATAGAGCTTTGATAAATAATGTATGGAGTGCAAGATTTTAAAGATATGATCTAACAAGATTTTTTATTAAATATTATATTTTCTGATTCTTTTTCTCACTTCAAATGGCTTATTTTTTATAGGATAGATTGAAAAAAAACTCTAAAACAAAACTGATAAAAATCAGATAATTGTGTTAAACCTTAACTTTGTCCCAAATTAAATAGATGTTACTGTTGCCATTTAACTTGTAATTAAAAAAGCAATACAGCTCCTAAAATACTTCAACAAAAGTTTTCAGAGAAAAATTCAATCTTCTCAAACTCTTTACCAGCAATGTCCTGTATGACAGATAGTTTTTTAAAAACGTGATTACTGGTAGGCTTTTTAAATGTAAAGAATTTTAAAATATCGAAAGTAATTTTTAATCTTATAATACGTATTTATGACACTTTAAAAAGAAAAAAAATTACACAATTCGACTTGGCAACAAGGGTCATTATCAATCATAGTGGGAAACTAATGTGTCAGATATTATACGGCTGCTAAGTGTACAAAAAAAAAAATAAAAAAAAAAAAAAAAATAAAGAAAACAAAAAAGAAAAACAAAAAAAAATAAACAAACAAAAACAAGGAAAAACTTCTTACTCTTCTTGATCAAACCAGAATAACACCACATTTTGCCACCCCCGACCAGTTCCGAAACCTGAGTTTTCTTCGCTTGTTGGCGAAAGCTTTTCCACTTAGCTACGGTTTCCCAGATTCCAAACTACCTTACTATATACTTGAATAGTCTACTATTAAAGAGACAAACCCTCTTATTGAGCCTGAAAAAAGAATAATTCGAATTCTCCAAGACTACATCATTCTCTTTATTATGTAAATCAATAAAACCACACCAAGATAGTCACTTCATTTTTCAAACTCATTTTTTCTGACTTTAAGATTCGTGTATTAATTAATTACTGTGTTGGACGGTAATTGGAACTAAGCTTTAAATCAAGGACATGTGGAAATAGCAAGCCATGAAATAAATGTTGCTGTAAGGGGTTATTCTGTTTATGATATTATCTGCTTTAAAGTTTCAACACTGAAATTAGTTAATTGAATAATAAATATATGCAACTTATGTCAAAACAGTTTCGAATAGTGCTAGTCTTTTGCTGTTGTTAAGCCTTATTGTCCTGATAAATTTGTACGTATGCATGAGCAGCATGGTAATTAGAATAAAGTGAATAATAAGGTTTCTTTGTTTCATTGTTCTTCACTTTGCAATGTTTCAACTTTTCGAGGAAACTCCAAACTATTTTTCAACATGACAATCCAAAACATATTTTTATTGGTAATTATATTGTTAGTAATCAGAGAGAAATTTTACAGTAAATTTTTAATAATTATTTGACTTTTAATTTATAAAATTTTCTTGCTGAAACTTTTTCCGATTTTTTCCATTTTGATTTTCTTAGAAAAATTCATTTATTTGATGTCCTTTATAATTTTGTATATCATCTGGCTTATTAATTATCTCCCAACTTGCTTGCTAATGACATTCAATGTTGTCTTCTCCTCATTTGAGTCAAATGTAAATTCTTTGAAGATATTTGAATTTGAGGTTTGATAAGCTAAAAGAATGTTACTACTTACTGCTTTAATTTTGTGGAAGCCTTGTGCAAACTCACTATGTCACTTTTGATTACATTTAAAGCATTTATTTGATGTAGTAACTCTAGTTGGAAAATCCTTTCCATGAATGATATATATATATGATTATAATATATATATATATATATATATATAGGTATGTTATAATTATATATATATGAATAGTATATATATACATTGTATATTATAGATATATATATATATATATTTAATTTATTAAAATATAGTATATATTATATATCATATATTGTCATATGTCCTTAAGATGGCTTATTTCAGTGATTATGATGAGATCGCTACTATACATAAATGCACTCTCGTATTCTGAGCATTGTCACTTAACATCGGCCAGTTGATGTTAACAGAAAATAAACCCACTATATATATAATTGTTGGTGACTGATTGAATCGACGATCAGACGTATATTTAGTTCATGCTCTTTTCGTTTGTTTGTATCTTCTTTCAATGATAGATAGATAGATGAATCCCGAGTCGATCAGTACAGCGTCGCAACATTCACTTTAACAATATTATCCGAATATTCATATATATATATATAATATAGTTTATATAAATAAAGTATATATATAATATATATATACTATATATATATTATATATATATATATATTATATATATATATATTACAACTATTTGTTACTTTTCATAAACACACATTATACAATATATCCGTAATTTATTATTATTATTAGGAAGAGCTTTAAATGCGGAATATTGTTATGTACACTCAAAATATTTACTCTACTTTTGAGACTAAAAATTTAAATAAAAGTTTGATATTGTTTTATATAAAAAGTGATTTTTTCTTAAAATTCTTTGTTTGACTTGATCGAAAATTCAAGAGAAAAACAAACATTTCATACGATTTTTGATATCAATTATGTTCACTTTTACTCCTCCATCAACATCACTAAATATATATATATATATATATAATATAAATATAATAATATATATATATATATATATATATATAGTATACATATAATATATATATAATATATAATATATATATAATTATATATATATATATAATATATATTATTATATTCAGGTAAAAAAACTTTAAAAATGAAGTGCAGAAACAAGCCAGACATGATTTTCTGTAATAGCAAAGACTTTGGAAAAATGATTACCGGTGCGTGCGATGCGCTTTTATCAATGTCCTGGTGCTGCGTTTTAAAAAATAATAAAGTGCAATGCATTGTATGTTGCAAAAAAAATGTGTCCTCAGCTAAACCTTTATATATAGTATATATAAGTATATATATATATCCTATATATAGTATAAATAATATATAATATATATATATATATAATATAGTATATATAATATAATATATATATATATTATATATATAATAATATATATAATATTATTATATATATTATTATAGCACTTACCTTTAAAAGATAGTTACATAAAAATTCAACATATTCGCAAACGCATAATCCTACTCGTGCAGCCCGCAGTGTTTTACGTGTTAGCTAAAAACAATCCCATATCGTGAGTTACTTTAGTTCTCTCTATAAGAATTTTATTATTTAATGTTAATTTTCATATGTTAATTTTTTTTTTTTTTTTAAATATATTTTTAAGGGTCGAGCCGACGGGGACAGAGAGGGGGACGAGTCCCCCCCTCGTCCCCCGCTGAGCCGAGAGACCCCGACTCTTTCTATCTTTTGCTATTCACCTTGGGGATTCCTTTAGTTTAAAAAAAAAGAAAAACTGTCTTTTGGCAACCTTTTCGCACTATTGCCTTGAAATAATCGAAACAAAAATCGAAATACATAATATATATATAATATATATATTATATATTATATATATTTATATATATATATATAATATATAGTAATATAGTATATATTATATATAAATACTATATATTATTATATATATAGGCACTTCTCCTTAAAAGGTAGTTACAAAAAATTTCATAATATCGACAATCGCAAAAATCTGCTCGTGCAGCCCAGCAGGGTCACGTGGAAGTGTTACGTGTTAGCTAAAACCCCAAGAGAAAATCGCCAAAAGTTTCCACAAAGTTGCTTTTTTTACCATGGTAATTTTTTATATTTAATTTTTTTATTTTTTTTTAAATATATTTTAAGGGGCTCGAGCCGACGGAGCGTGACAGAGGGGGACGAAGTCCCCCCGTCGTCCCGCGGTAGGCCGAGAAACCCCGACTCTTCAAATCTTTGTATTGAATCTTGGTATTCCTTTAGATAAAAAAAAAAAAAAAAACTTCATTGGCAACCTTGTCCCACTTTTGCCTTGAAAATAATCGAAAAAATCGGATTACATTTGTTCGTTCGATAATACGTTAACACTCTTTAAAGAGAATTCTATATATATATATAATATTATAATATAAATATATAATTTATATAATATATATATTATAATAATATGAATAATATGGGATATATATAATATATATATAAATATAGTTATAAATGTTACCTTATATATGGTAAAGGTTACTTTTCTTACCTATCGAATGATTTGATTTAGCTGTATATCGATTATTATATCGATAGTAAGATTATAAAACAGTTTGTATTGTTTATTGTATACTAACACCGTCAGTTAAGTCCTTAATGTGAATAGTTAAAGTTAAATTTAAAAAGAAAATAAAAAAACACCAAAAAAATGTAGAGCCAAAAGTAGCTTCACTTGTTTTACAAACACAAAAAATAACTATAAATTATATTTTTACTCGAAATTAGTAGTATTTAGCAAACTGAATGTAATGACATCAATACGAAATTTGTTCAATGACTGCGTCACTTTAAGTTTTTTGCTAATATTAGAAAGATAATTGTGACAATAAGAAATTTAACGCATGCAATATTGAATGTGACATTTGAAAATTACAAAAGTATTTGTTAAAAATTTTTCGGGTGTTCAAAACTAACGAATACCCACGGTTAGAGACCACCCCCGATGTCAGGAATCGGGGTCTCTCGGCCTCTTAGGTGATCCGGGGGGACTAATCCCCCCTCCGGGGATGGTCTCGAACCCCCTCTTGTCTTGGTGCGCGGGTGTTCCTCCGACCACCCCTCCGGGTATGACAACATCCCCCTCCGTCCCCCCATCGCTCGAGCCCCCTAAAAAAGGTAAATACCCCTTTTGCAATTGCTCATATACAAAATTTGCACAAACTGTGCCAATATCAATGCTGCGTAAGCTGCTTAGCGTCCATAATTATATATATAATATATATATATATATAATATATATATATATATATATATATTATATATTATATATATATATATATTAAGCTATATAGTATACATATATATATATCATATATATATATATATATATATATAGTATATATAAAGTGCTTCACTAAATTTAAAAAATTTAACTTTTCGTATTTACCATTTTCCTGCTACTTTCAATCATTCGAATGTCATCAAATTTCAAAATTTCGATGTAGCCATGTTCGTTGCGGTCTACGGAGGGCATGTATGTGAAACAGGCGACCTATGAGCTTCTGCAAAGGTTGATGTCATGTAGTTTCGCTCTGGAGCGAGTGTCTGACTCTTGATGGTGTATCTTACATCGTTTGAGTCACCGATTGCTTGGTGCGTGTGTTTGCGTGAGCTGAGGTGCTACTGTTTTTGGTTTGATATTCTGCTGGAATGCGTGTCCGTGTCAGTGAAGATATTGGGTGTGGGTTTGCCCTGGGTGTATGTCGCGATGTGTCTGAGGATCTGATGTGTCAGCTGAGTTTACTTTTCATATCTTCCTGTGAGATACTCGCGTGGGTCGTTTCTGATAGTCGGCTGAATATGATTAGTTAGTCTGATGTGATCGGATGTGCTGCTCATGTCTGTTTCTTATTATGCGTGGCGTGTTTTCGTATCTGTTGTCTTAACTGTCTGATAATTTAAAAATTAACATTTTCAAAAAAAGCGTCAATCACCATCTGAGAGAGAATGTGATTATTTTTGTCCTATTATATTATTATAATATATATAATATAATATATATATAATAATTATATATTAAAATATAAATAAAATAAAATATAAATATTATATATTATTATATATTTTATTAAAATATATATATAATTATATATAATATATATATAATATAAATATAAATATATATATATAATAATATATATATATATAGGCCAGCGTTTTACGTATATCCGTCATATGTATCTCAAAAACTATTAATGCTACAGTAAACGGGAATACATTGGTGAAATGCTGGTCATTTTAGTGCGGAAAAATGTAAAAAAAAAAAAAAAAAAAAAAAAAAAAAATGAAAAAAAAAAAATATATCTCAAAAATACAATAGCTACAGCGAAATTGAATAAACATTATTTTGAAAAACATAACGTAAAAAATTTATCAACATAGAGAAAAATGACTTAATCACCCGCACCCACTAGGGGAGCTCCAGCCGACGGAAACATAGGGGGACGATTTTCCATACCCCGTAGGGAAGGCGCGGAGGAACCCCCGCGACACACCCAAATACCAAAGAGCGACGGTTCCGGAGACCCTCCCTGGAGGGAGAATTACATATACCCCAGTATCCCCAGGTATATCGTAGAGAATCCCGACCCTATGCCAATCGGTCGAATACACCTTAAAGGTAAACTCTTATAGTTAAAAAAAAAAGACAAATTTAGTTATATAAAATTATTTATTTAAACGAGAAACCAATAAAAATGTCTTCTATTTAGTCCTTTCAATTCATTTAAACTATGAGTTATTAACAATAATTTTTTTTTTATTTTTTTTTTTACATTAACTTATGTGAAATTATACGCAGGATTCAAAAATTAAATGATCCATATCGCTTGTAAAACAACAGTGTTTTGTGATAAAGTTGATAATTATTTTTTTTATTAATTTTTTTTATGTAACAATTTTCTAACGTACTAAAATTGGACAAGCATTCCACCAATGTATTCCGCTTTACTGTAGCATTAATCTCGGAATCATAGCAATAATTATATTTGACGGATTAACTAACCGCGGGTACCATATAATATATAATAATAATAATAATAAATATATATTAGTAGTATATAAATATAATAATAAATATATAATATAAATAATATTAATATATATATATATATATAATATATAATAAATATATTAATAATATTATATATAATATATATACCTATATAAATATATATTATTATATATATATATTTATTATATAAATAATATAATATAAATATAGATATATTTTATTATATATATTATTATTATTATATATTATATTTATATAAATATATATATATTATTATATTAAATATATAATTATTATATATTAATAATAATAATTATTATTATATATTAAACCCTAATTTATTTACGAAAATATAAATAAAAATAAATAATATATATATTATTTAATATATATATTATATTATTATATATATATTATATTTAATATAATATATTATATATTATTATTTATATATATAATTAATAATATATATATATAATAAATATATAAATAATATAATAATATAAATATTTATTTATACTCACTAATTCTATGATTCATAAAAAAAGAAACATTGCACTTGCTCACTTCATATATATTGTAATTTGTTGTAGAAAATCAGAATTGTCCTCTCATTTTGCTTCAAATGAAAAATAAGAATTTTTGTCGTTTTTTCCTGGAGTTTTGCAAATTTCAATTTCTATTTCATCATTCAGTCATTCTTTGTTCATCTTATTCTGTGTTCACAGATCTGTGTTCATCTGTGGTGTCACTAGGAACAGGAATGAAACTTAACAAATTTGTGAAATATTCAATTAAATATTATCTTTCCAAAACAAAATGATCCCTATAGAATTATATAATATATAATATAAATTAAATTATTATATATATTATATAAAATATAATATATATATATATAATTTATAAATATATAATAATAATATATATAAATATATAATATATAAAATATATAATATATGTATATTATAATTATAATATAAATATATATAATTACAGAGTGATTCAAAAAACCTCTGCTACAATATTCTGGAGGGTTGATAATATAAAGCTATAACGAATAAGAACATTATATTTGTTAATATTAAAACCAAAACGTTGTATTTTCGAAATTAGCACTATAATAAGGAGTGTGTCCCTAAAAACCACATATTTATGATATTGTTGTACGCTGTCGGAGAAGGTTACCGACGATTTAGGTTACTCAATATTAATGTGTTTGTGCGTTGAAAGGCGTAACATGTGTGTACGCTTAACTTCCTTCCAGAATACATTGTTGCCTAAATACTTAAACCGTCCAATTCATCAGATTAATTCCGATAACAAGTGTAGTGTATTCGATTCGATATGGTTTTATCACTATACACTACATTCCCGAAGTAAACCGACAATAATATGATGTGTATACAGATGTCTTTGTGAACGGAAATTGTGTACCGATAGAGTTTGCATCCTCATGTACCGGTAACGTTTGCATCATTCTAGAAATCTTCTTCGCTACCACTATCAAAGTTTCTAGAATATCCATTGTAATCGAAATCCTCAATTACCGTACTGGAAATTCAAACATAATTGGCAAGGTAAAAAGACATAATTCCACGTTGTTCCGAAAGAACGATTAAGCTACAATATACATAATACGGCCACGCACCAAATATACTACATTTATATAATTGAGTAATTCCTATAATTCGTCGGTAACCTAAATCGTCTGGAACCTAATGCGACGCGATCGCTATTTACATTAAAAACTAGTGTACCTCAATCCTCCGATAACTTTGAAACAAGCGATTCTATGACAACATACTTACTTATAATATATAAATGTTCTCTTGATCGTAATTAGCTCTATCAAATACCCTCCAATTTTTGTCTTCAGAGTTTGTGAATAACCCTGATAGTAATAAAAAATATAACTTATAACAAAATATATTTAGAATATATAATATATAAAGTATATTTATTATTATATAATAATGAATATTATAATATATATATATAATTATATATAATAAATAAATAAAATTTATAATATAAAATATATTAATTATACAAATATACTGTAATATAGTATAATATATTAATACCTTATATAATAGCGTATATAATAAAAATCTAGGAATCATTTGTTTTGGGAAGAAATTAAATTGAATTTCCAATTGTTCAATAATTTCTTCCTTTTCTGTTGAACACAACACAGAATGAAACACAAACTGACTTCCTGTGAACACGAATAGATAATGAACACAAGATAGAACTGAATGCATTGAAGTAAGAATTGAATTATGGCAACCCCCGTAAGACGAAACAGAATTCTTTTATTATTATATAATTAGAGCAAAAATGAAGACAGAAAACAAATTTCATGCTTCTTCTCAATAAATTAACATTATTGAAACGAGACAAAGACAATGATACCTTTTTCTGCTTTCATTACGAAATCCTTGTTTTTTTTTTATTTATATTATTTATTTCTTTTTTAAGTTATTTTCGACTTACAAAATTAGTTAAGGGTTAATAAACATATAGATATATTTATATATATAAATATATATATAATAAATATATATTTATTATATATTAAATAATATAAATATATATATAATATATTAATATATCCCCTAAAAATAATAAAGATAAAATATATATTTAATATATCCCCTTAAAATAATAAAGATAAAATATATTTAATATATTTAATATAAATAATAAAGAAAAAATATATTTAATATATCCCCTTAAATAATAAATATATTATATTATATATATATATTTAATATTATTATTAATAATATAATAAATTATATTATCTAATATAATATATATATTAATTTATAATAAAATTAATATATAATATATTTAATATATATATATAATAAGATAATTATATATAATAATATAATATTTTAATAAATAATATATATATATAATATTATATAATATTATTATTATATTTAATTATAAAGAGTTTAAGAGCGAGCACACATTTTATACGACCACATACCAGCCACCCCCTCACCCCTATACTCCTCTTAAAACCGCCACCGCCACCAGGACATCAAACAAACGCGCATCGCACCCGCCCGCCAACCGCCACCGTTCCAATACTTTTCCAACAGTTCTCCTTCACCCCTTAATCTACAGAAACAGCATGTCCTCGGCTTTGTCTGAAGAACTTCAATTATTTAAAGTTCTATATATATATACTATAAACTATAACTAATATATATATAATATATATATATATAATAATATATAATAATATATATATATATATATATATATATACTATATATATGTGATGGAGATTAAAATAAATATGAAAAATCGTATGAAATGTTGTTTTCTCTTGAAAATGAGTAGCTCGATCAAGTCAAACAAAAGAATTTTTAAGAAAAAACATCTTTTATATAAAACAATTATCCCAAACTTTTATTTAAATTTAGAACTAAAAGTAAGAGTAAAATAATTATATAGACGCCCCCCTTACATAACCAAATTGCCAACGCATTTAAAGCTACTTCACTAAAATAATAAATAAATAAATAATCACGGAAAAAAAACCGATATTTGGTGTATAATGTGGTGTTGAGTGAACAAGGTAAACCAAAATGAGTTGTAAACATATTAATAATTTTTATTTATATAATTTATATATATATATTATTATATATTTATTATTTATTTAATATATATATATATTTTTATATTATTATATTTTAATATTAAATATAAATAAAAATAAATAACAATATATAAATAAATATATATATATATATACCTAAATATATATATAAATATAAAAATATAAAAATAATATACTACCTACCTCACTACCATACTTATAACGGTGTGATGAAGTAGTAGAGGTGTATTGAGTATATAAAATTAGTGATGCAGCAGAGCATCCTTTACACTTCCACGATGCGAATCCGCTGGTTATTAATATCCGCCATCGGATTCGTAAACCTACCTACTCAATAATAGTAATATAATATAATCATAGATATACATATATATATATATATATATATATATACATAGTATATATATATAGTATGTATATATTATGTAGTATATAAAAGTTTCGATTTTAGGCCAAACCAATTAATATAATTTGTTTACCAGTGGCGACGGATCCAACCCAAATTCACACAGCCCCACTAACTCTTGTCCCCCAACCTCCGCTCTTAATGAAAGAATTTTTACAATGGATTTATTTTTGCACTAGTATGACAATTCAAATATAAGAAGGTTGTGCTCGAGAAACATTAATTTTCTGCTTTTACTGCTGAGCAGTCTGTTCTCTCTTCATCATATTATTAGCCACGGAGGGAGAAGAAACGGGGGACCATGAGGAAAGGAAAAAAAATCAAAGTAACAATAAGGGCCCCCCCCCCCCCCCCCCCCCCCCCCCCCCCCCCCCCCCCCTAAATGTTTTTTTTTCTTTCCACTATTACTTTATTAATACTTTTCTTCTTCCACTTGTTATTACTACTATTTGCACACAACGGCGAAGGATTTCCGTGCAAGTTTCTCTCAAAGCGTGCGCAAAAAAAGGAAAAAAACAAAAAAAAAAACAAAGCGAATAAAAACATTAATTGCTTAACATTTCACACACAAAACTGAAATAGGACCATTATATATCATTTGTATCTCGTCCTCTCTTTCTTGTGCATAGCGTTTCAACATCCATTTGCCTGACGAGCCTTTGGGTAATGCGTGTGTTTCTTTCATACTACTGGATTGTGGAGAAATCTTTCTGAGTGATCTGTATTGATTTACTTAGAGGGTTGTCTGTAGATTTGGTTTATTTTCTATTCAAAATATGGTTTGTTGTTTCGATATTTAATTAGAGCTGTTTCGAGGTGAAGTATTACAAACGTGCAAAAAATGACATTAACTTGTTCTAATAATGTATACAAAAAATACTTCCGTTGGTATAAGTGAGATCTAAGTAGTGATTGCAATAGGTGATGGTCATGAATTTTCGCGACAAAAACAAAGCGATTTTTCTAGCTTTAAGTTTTATTACATCTTCATTCTTTAAATACCATCATTTTCATTGATTAACGTTCAAAATGGTTCCTTAGCTTTGAAGATTAATGATTAGCATCGGAACAGAAACTTGTAAGAGCCGCTGAATATTTTGTAAATTTCTTCAAATGGTTCAAAATAGCATTAATGCATGTAAATAATGATGTCATTTCCAACAATTATAAAAATGATTAACTATTGGAAAATACGAAATGATCGTACAAAGACAAGAAGGTTCTAATTGAGCAATACCATTCTTGAAAACATAACAATATAGAATATTAAGCACGATATTTGAATTGCCAATTCAAAGCTCAGTTTTGTGGCGATTGCGTTCCACCGCATTCATCTGTACACGTACTCTTTCCCTCATCTTTCACACCACATTCCCGTCAGTGCAGAGGATTCGATCATATTAATTATGCTGTCTTCAAACTTATCTCGCAGGCAAGATGCCGGATCCCGCCTTCTCTTAATAACAGGCGGATCGGATGTTACCTGCCATCACAACTATACAATATAATATATATAATATAATATAAAAAATTATAATATATAGTATATATATATAGGTAGGTGATAGGGAGGGAGAGGGATAGGGTAGGGATGAGGGCCCGGGGGTAGGGGGGTATAGAGTATATGGGGTATGGGTTCTTATTTTATATTTTATTATTTATAAAAGAATAATAATTGTATTAAAAGTGAATATTGCGACGCTGACTGATCGATCGGAATATCATATCTATACATACAAAGAAGAAAACAGACTCAACAAAAACAAGCGCAAAGACGAAACCTAGAATATAGTCTGATCGCAGATTCAATCATAGTCAACCAAAACAAATAAATATATGGATATTTATTTTCTGTAAACATCAAACTGACCGATATTAATGATCAAATGACTTCAAATACAGAAAATCATCTTAAAGTATATAGATCGCTCTAATCACAATCACTGAAATCAAGACATCACTAGGACCCCATAAATGCAAAAATATAATATATATAATATATATAACTATATAATATAATAAATTATATAATAAATAATATATAAAAAATAATATATAAATATATATAAAATAAATAGTATATAAAAATAATAATTATAATAATATAATAAAATATAATATCAAAGAAAATGAATTTACCAAAAATAGAGCTAACATACATCAAAATAAAATAGAGCAAATAATAAAATGTAATCAAAAATGAACATAAATAGGCGTTCATCAACTGAAAATTATCTTTGGTAGTGTTTAAGACATCGATCTAATGATCCATATCCTTTCTAAGTAAAGTAGATAAGATCGCCTAGAATAAAAAATTGATAATTCCACTTATTTTTATTCTTAACCTTTTATATATATATTTGAATATAAAATATTAAAAACTTTCATACAAAAAACTCAATTGAGGTCCAGTGGCATATGCAAACTAACTGACTCTCTGGTGCAATCGATATATCTAACTCACCGAAATACGGTAACTATAAAATTATAAAGACATCAAAATAAATGAATTTTTCTAAAGGAAAAGGCAAAAATTCGGAAAAAATCAGAAAAGTTTCAGCAAGAAATTTATAATTAAAAGTCAGATAATAAATAAAATTTACATGAGTTAATTTCCAATATAAATACAATAAAAATAATGTTTTGATCTCAATGATTGAAAAAAATTATAGTATTGGAGATTTCCAAAAAAATAAAACACGACATCCCGATCGAATCGGGATTTTTTTGAATGTCGATTAGTTTGCTGCTTCAACTTCTCCTCTTATTCCTAATCTACCCATTCCTCATGCATAACGAAAACCAATTTAAATCAGAAATAAGAACTAACAACTCCACACAAAGACCTACCCCCCGCCTCACTCCGACACCTGTCTTTGACCTCCAAGCCTGCGCCACCTTCATTTATACATAATATCTCAACCCCTTTTAGTGTCTTGAAACATTCTCCTAAAGTACACTCACCCACCCTACATTACAGACATAATCCCCCTCCTACGTATGCTATTCTATGTTACGTTTCATGGGCATTGGGATGATGTTCGCAGGCGAGTGTCCGGTTGAATTCAAGATAAGGAGAGCATTTGATGCGACCACAGGGAACAACAATGAGGATGAATTGACGAGGCGAATTTTTACAAGTCCAAGAGAGATAGTGGGGGAAAAGCAGGAGTGAACTATCTTGGGGTGTGGTTTTTGATTTGTGAAATAGTGGATTATGAGGAAATGGGTGGTGAGTGGGGCTTGACGAGATGCTGTCCGAATCACATTCTTTACAAATGAATCAAAATAAAAAGAGTATATGCATTTTCCTTTTTTTTAATTATGTCTCTTCCTTATTATATACTCTTTAAGTATCGATTAATACAACATTTTCACGAGGTAACCACTTTTTTTCATGTGTTTTAAGGCATGTATTATTTCAGTAGATTATAAGAGAGATATTCATATTTACAGAGAGCTCATCATCAATACTCCCATGTATCTGGGAGTAATTTTT
>JABUQX010037174.1:50000-55000 GCA_015478945.1 Trachelipus rathkii | reverse complement strand
TTATTTTTTGTCTTGAAGCAGTGTCAGTCTGCTCTGTTTTTTAAATAGTGTCACGTTATTTAACAATCGTTTTAATATTTTAATATTTTGCAAATAATAAAAGTGTTAATATTTATTTTAAAATATTTTATAGGTCTGTAATATAAGTGTTGTGTATTCAGCATTATTTCTTAATTCCTTATTGTGTAAAGGTGGTTTGTAATTAATATAAATGTTTTGAGTTTCCAGTTTTTCGTAAGTGCATTTTTCAGGTATATTTTTCTTGCGCAAAGCGATAAAGTAAGTGTTGTCTATTTTTCCATGTCTTTAATATTTTAAATTCTTGATAAAGGTTACACTGAAATATTTTATTTAATATTTTTAAAGTTTAAATATTTGTTTTAATATTTATTTTCTTGTCAAGGTTCAATATCTTCAATATTGAACGTTGGTTAGAAAGTTTGCATGTTAATAGTCGATCAGCTGTTTTTGGTATTTGCATTAAGATTTCAGACAGGTGTTTTTTTATTTTATTTTTGTGCTCGTCTATTATATTATGTGGTTTTCAATCACTAGTGGTTTAGAAAATATGTGGGTTATAATAATCTTGCACGTTTAGCTTTGCTTTAATAAAATTAATATCTGAAATATTTTAATAATTTAATATTTATATTTATATTTATTTTAATGATAAATATTGGGTCGATTTAATATATATATATATATATATATATATATATATATATATATATATATATATATATATATATATATATATATATATATATATATATATATATATATATATATATATATATATATATATATATATATATATAATATTGTTACATATAAATAATATTTGAATATTTGGACATTATTTTAATGGTAAATGATTTATTTATTTATTTATTTTTAATTAAATAATTATTTATATATATCTGGTGTGTCAATTATTCTCAAAGCAATATTTCTTAATTTATTTTATTGGTTTAATGGTAATTTATTTAATGCTGTCTTGCTCTAACTAAAAAAAGAACCCTTCGCGCATTTTGACACTTTCATCTTGATCATTGAAGGTAGTTGGTAAGTTTGTATTTACACAAGAGTATTAAGGATCCTTCAGATCCCTTTGCAATCTATATGATTAAGAGGTTACTGTCATTATAGCTGCGTAAACCATTTGTGCCTATAACACCTTCAGTTGGGCCTGGCCGAGATATTCTACTTCAAGATTTTCATAGTAAGTGACGGTGTTATTATAGCATCACATTTAATTGGGTGTCTGTGTCCGGGATTAGTATTCAGGGCAGGGTAGTATTCAAATTACCGTTAATAATCAGGCATTTGTATTGCAAAAAGGAACTGTTAACGTTTTAAAACGTTGTTGTATGTCTAAATGCATTTGTTTATTTGTGTAGAGCGTTTAGAGTAACGCTAAAGCACTTATTCGTTTCGCCGCAGAAACAGTTGTATTTGAAATATTTGAGAATATTGTTTTTAATAGTATATTACTATTTAAACGTTTTTTTTATTGCATTTATATAATTGACATATATATATATATATATATATATATATATATATATATATATATATATATATATATATATATATATATATATATATATATATATATATATATATATATATATATAAATATTTAATAAAAAATATATATATATATATATATATATATATATATATATATATATATATATATATATATATATATATATATATATATATATATATATAAATATATATATATATATATATATATATAAATATATATATATATATATATATATATATATATATATATATATATATATATATATATATATATATATATATATATATATATATATATTTGACTACAAATAGTAGTTGGACGGATTAAAAGTTACGCAACTTCATCCGTGAAAATTCTATTTTATGGAAATTTGCCACAACTGCTTGTTCGGGGAAAATTACTAGAACTCTAATTTGCGCTGATATTTTTGCGAAATTTTTGATCACACACGATTTGATATATATATATATATATATATATATATATATATATATATATATATATATATATATATATATATATATATATATATACAGTAAATATATATATATATATATATATATATATATATATATATATATATATATATATATATATATATATATATATAATATAGTTTTAAAATCAAAATAGCTTAAGACGCCAATAGTAATAATATGTTTACAAATGCCTTAATTAAAAGTGACTTGTTGAATCCTTTTAAATGGAAGGAAATTGAATACTTAGATATTTATCATAAATTTAGTACAGAATGGTAGCAAAAGCTTTCGACCTGAATTCTAGGTCCTCCTTCAGCTGCTGTTATACATCAACTAAATTAAATAATAATGAAAATATAAAATAAAAATATAAAATTAAAAAAATTAATTTATAAAAGTTTGGTTTTAAGTTTTTTGAAAAAAGGTGAGGAGTGCAGAATGTTGTTTATGATGGGATCTATGTGTGAGTCGTTTCTTTGTATATTGTAATTGTTAGAATTGTAAATGCAGATTCAGAAAGTTTTCTAAGTTGTAGATTGTCAATGTGAATAATGGGTGTCATGTGGTTAATGTTTATGTTATGATTATGTGGATCTATGAAGGGTAAGGGCAGAATTAGGGTTATCTTGGAGAAGGTCGTATTTGTGTTGATAATTACGTCGGGAAAAATCATGTTTTCTCCAATGGGCAGCAGAGTTGGCACATGAAATTCTTGTAAACACATTGGGAAGTAAAGGAATCAGAATGATTATGAGGTTTGAAACCTCGTACTCATTCTGATTCCTTTACTTCTCAATATGTTTACAAAATTCCGTGTGCCAACTGTAACAACTTATACATTGGAGAAACACTCATCATAGTTTCACTACTATGCATTAATACCAGTAATAACATTACTTCAGGCAGTACCCTTGCACTCTCAAGACTTAGTCCCTTTACATTCAACAAGGTTTTAATTGCACCAGACACATTCTTATCATTCACAAATTTTCTACTGTATACTATGCATCATCCATTTACTTTGCATCCAACATATAGCCTAAGTATTTAAACTCTGATACTTTTTTCCAATTGCTCACCATTCAACATGGTTTTACATTGCTTATTTTCCTCACACACTATATCCCCTTTCTCTTATCTACATTTACTTTCAAACCCCTTCTTTCAAACAATTTTCCAAACTCCTCTACCAATCCTCTCAAACTTTCTTCAGATACGCAACACAAAATCAAATCATCAGCGTACAATAAGCAGAGCACTCTCCACTTTCATCCATTCCCCATTAGTCTAACACTTTCCCCTGCCACCCCTACCTCTAATTCTTTCATCACCCCATCCATATATAAATTAAATAGCCATGAAGACATAACACATCCCTGCCTCACTAAATTATTAATATTAAACCGCCCACCTTCCACTCCATTTATCCTAACTCATGCTTCACTATCGTCATACATACTTTTGATTCCATTCAAGAGCCTACCACCAACACCATATATCAATAACAATTGCCACAGAGCTTCCCTATTTATCCTGTAAAACCTAAATACAATTTATTTTTCTTCTCCCTCTCATTTTTTCAATCATTTGTTTCATTGTGATGATTTGATCTACACATCCTCCATCTCTGCTAAATGCATCTTTTTCTTCGCCAATCAGTCTCTCAGTCACTTGACGCACTCTTTCAACCAAAATACCAGCATATATCTTCCCTGCAACACTCAATAAACTAATTTCTTTATAGTTACTTTAGATTCCTTTACCACCTTTGACCTGATATAAGGGTACTATTACTGCCCTGTTTTAGTGCTTCGGAACTATAACTTCCATGAAAGCTTTTTTACACAACTTTCATATCCAGTCAGTCACAATCTCTTCTCCATTCTTTAACATTTTACCAGTAATTCCATCTATACCTGCTGATTTATCATTTTTCAACTTCCTCACTCTATCTATTACCTCTCCCTTACTAACTACCTCAGCCCAAAATGCCTATTTCTTCTTACACCATCAAGCCCAGATAGATTCACTATTACCACTTTATTCCTGTCAATTTTATGCAGATTTTTGAAGTATTCTCTCCACACTCTCTTCACATCCATTTCGTCAGTCACAAAAGTACCATCAATATTCATTATTTTATTAAGATTCCCTTACTGTCAATTTTAACCTTTTGTACTTCCTTCCAAAAGAGCTTTCTCCCTTGTAAGTCCTCATTCATTTTCCATCCAAACTATTTATTTATCTCTTTTTTCCTCCTTCTCATGCAGCTTTTAGTCTTTCTTACTTAGTCCTTATATGTTTCCAAATACCTTTCTTTCGAAACCTCATAATTGGATTTTAGCGTATTAAACCATGACTCTTTTTAACTTTTAACCGCTTGCATTGCCCCTTCATTCCACGTCTCGCTATTGACATTTTTACTTGCTGCTTTAGCACACCCACATATTTCTCTTGCACTACTAGCAAAGGCTTTCTTCATTCGAGTCCAGAATTGTTCAGTTTCATCTTATTCACGTTCAACTGATTTATTTTTAAGTGTTCTCATATACTTTTCCTTATAACCCTTATACACTTAACTTCTAACTCTTAATTCTCTCCACTTCCTTCCCAATCTCTTTCGTCTCCATTTATGCCCCAACAAGCTTAATCTTGCATAAAACAACATAATGATATGATATTCCCATCAAAACCTTCTCACCGATTTAACATCCATCACATACTTCAGCATCTACATCACAAATTCAAAATCAACCATGCTTTTTATTTCGATACCATCTCTACCTACATCAACTCTAGTATACTTATGAACTCTATTGTGCTCAAAATGAATTACTTAAAAACATACCTATCTCCTCACAAAATCAATTACCTTTCAACAACTCTCATTTTTTCCCGCTACCCCATTCCTTTATCAATCACCTATCCAACCATTCAAGTCACCAAACCCACTCAATCTGAAGACT
>JABUQX010037174.1:32500-37500 GCA_015478945.1 Trachelipus rathkii | reverse complement strand
TTTTATAGAGCCACAGAACGGAAAAATTTCGCCCACTAACACATTTAATACCGAGTCGACCGTCGCCTGTCTAAGAGGGTAGGCGAAGGGATACTTACTAAATCTGTCGATAAAAACAAGCAGATAATTGAACCCCATACTGTAGGGTAGCTTACACAAGTCCACATGAAGGGTGTCAAATTTCTCCGAGACCTCCTTAAACCTGCCGAATTCTGGAGATATCCTTCTAACGCTCTTGTTTTTTTGACAGACATCACAACTCTGTATAAATTTCTTTACTCTACTATGCATAAATCTGAAGGCGAAATCCGCTTTCAGAATAGTCAAGGTCCGTTTAATTCCCAAGTGATTTGTATTATGTATTTTCTCTATGACATCATCCACCAGATTTTCCGGTACTAATATTCTAGCTGTGCCTGTAGAGATGTCAACCGCCAAAGACAGCTCCTTGCCCCGATGGATGAATGAATTCTTTGTGACAGGCCTTCAATCCACTAGTTTTCATTCCCCTTATCAGGTCTTTTATATAACTATCAGTTTCTTGCTCGATAGCTATTTCCCTGAAATCTACACCATCCTGCATTTTCTTCATCATCCCACTTAACCCTTTTTTTACTGTATGTTATAGGATTATCACAAAATCATCAAAAGTCATATCAATCGCCAGCTTCCGCTACTATTATCATTTGCCACTATTATTATATTACTTTACTACTACTAATACTATTACTACTATCATTTTATTTTAATTATTTTATTATTATTATTATTATTATTATTATTATTTATTATATTATATTATTATTATTATTTTTATTATTATTATTATTTATTTATTATTACTACTACTACTACTACTACTACTACCCTATCGGCTTTATTATTATTATTATTGATTTATTATTATTATTAATTATTATTATTATTTTTCATATTATTATTATGATTATTTATTATGATTATTATTATTATTTTTATTTTATTATTATATTATTATTATTATTTTATTAATTATTAATTATTATTTTATTTTATTATTATTATTATTATTATTATTATTATTATTTATTATTATTATTATTATTCATTATTATTATTATATTATATCATTATTATTTTATTATATTTTATTATTATTATTATTATTATTATTCATTATTATTATTATTATATTATATTATTATTTATTTTTATTATTTTTTTTATATTATTATTATTTTCATTTATATTATTTTCATTATATTATTATTATATTATATTACCGCTTTTATTATTATTTTATTATTTTTATTATATATCTATATACTGCCGAGTAAGTCTTGTTCTTTTAACGTTCGATTTAAAGACTTAATCCCTTCCCCAATGGGAATTCTGAGAATTGCCATCACAAAGCTTTTCCTCCAAATTGTATACCCGTTTCCATGGCAATTCTTTTGGCCACGCCCACTCCTCATTTTCTATACAAGCTAGTTGCAATTGAAATTCCTATTTGCAATTAAGTAAGCATATTTTTGTAAACTGTTATTGACGCATAGTAAACTCCTTAACCAACTGTGGTAGTGCCACCTCCACCTCAGTCAGTATGGTACTGTAAAGTGCGAAAATCTTCGTCTGATCATTTTCTTCTCCCATCAGCGCACTGGCTATAGTGAGCTCGCTCACCTTCGTGTATAATAGTAACTCAGTTTTTTCATCAGGGAACGACAACAGGGTGGCGCTCACCATCGCCGCTTTAGCTTCTTGAAATGCCCGGTTTGCTTCCACCCCCCAGGAAATCTTTTTATTGGAGGCGGGTTTTCCCTTCAACATTTTCGTTAGGGGTTGCAACAATTGAGCCGCCCCGACTATATTAATTCGGCGGCCAGAAGAATTATATAGACCGAGAATTCCCTCAAGTTGTTGATGAGTTGTGCTTCTGCAACATTCACTACTGCATAGCGATCTTTTTCCTTGCATAGGCTAACCGCCTTCTCGCGTAATATGAAACCTAAGAAATCTGTTTCTCCGACTGCAAGCACCACATCTTTTTTGGAGTGCACTATAAATTTCAATACTTCAAATCTCTCCGTAAAAACCTTTCCAACATCTGCAACATGTTCTACAAGAGTCGAACTGCAATTAATTGTCATCCTACAATAAACAAAAACGATTCTTTAAATCTCCAAACAAGATCGACATAAGGCACTGGAAGGCACTAGATGAAACACTTGTGCCCTGTATTTAAAATAGTTTTAAAACTGTAGTTACCAATACCAGGACAAGTAAGTAGTTGAAATGATTCTTTTTTTCCTCGCTATTGGCACGTTATGTAGTAATAAGCCTGCCCCGATATCGAGCCGCGTAGCAACTTGCAATGTTGCAATTTGCAATATTATCTTTAACTTAGGCAGAGTTAAAATTGTCAGAGGTTGATCTCTGGTTTAATAACCTCAGATCAACGACTAAACGAACTCTGCCATCCGACTTTGGCAAGAAGCTAGTTGGGAAACCCCAATCGCTTCTCCCCCGCGAAATGACCCCCGCGTCCAATAATTTATTGATTTCCTTCTTGGCCTTTTCAAAAAGATGCGGGGCTATACTTCTACTCCTTAACTGTATCGGCGTGCCCCTAACCTCTACATGGTATGGATAATTTTCTGCCAACTCGCATAAAATTTCTTCCTTCAAAGGACATTCTTCTCTCTCTCCCTCCCCCCCTTCTCAACGTGCAATCTTCAACCCCCCTCCCCACACTACAACCTTTCCCCCTCCCCCATAGTTTCCTTTTCATCCGGTTGTGATTTTGAGCAGCAAAATCGTTCCACAGGCTGTTAAATAGCCCGCCCCGTTTTCTCCGGTTACCTTCGCACATATAAATCGCCACCTTGCAAGCTGTTCATTCTTTAAATTTAAATTAGGCGCTTCATAGGGATTTAAGAACAAGACTTGGTATTTCCTAATCAAATCATTAATTAATTCATACTCGCAAAGCGGTATATTCAAAGAGACAGCGGTTAAAGGGAAGATAGAATTTCGAACATGCTCAGAAAAATCAAAAGCCTCATTACTGAGGGAAATACTACGCTTCGTGCTTGGATCTAATAAATAATAGCACCTAAAGTCAATAATGAACCCGTGTTTTTTGAGAAAAGGCATGCCGAGGACGTTAAATTTAATATCTGTGGCGTAGGCATGCACATTGTAAAGTCTGTCTAACCCCAAATCAATTTTAATCACCCTTTTATTATAAATACTTATACAGCCTCCATTTGCGGCTCTGGCAGTGCCGATAACGGCACCCCCCTTATCTAATTCAGACGCTACCACCAGGTCGAGGCAACTTCCGGTGTCTAGCAAATAAGATTCATTATTAGTTTTATCCGAATTATAAGCAATTTATCAAAAAAAACTACATTCGTCTAACAAGCTGCAACGATTTTAGTTGAGTTGCCAGAAACTTCCACTACAGTATTACCAGATAAGTCACATGCATTATTTCTTAAAATTAATGATCCCTCATGCTTATCGGAAGGAGAAGAACCTCCTTCATCCCTAAAACTAATACAATTCATTTTCAGAAAGGGGGTTTCGCCCCCTTCATTAATTACAAATTCATTTTCATCCTTATTTTTATTAACAAGTATGGAGTCACAAATCTGAATCGTCTCTACTCTCGCCTTCTCCCCAGTGATTGGAAGTGGTGGGGAGCAGGGTTCGACTCCGTTGTGGCGAAAAACAGCGGACTCATCACGAAGGCTATTGTTTTCAATGTAATTATAAGAATTTACAAAACCGTTATCGCCATCACTATGGCTATCATTCCTAATTCTACAGTCATTATTATTATTATTGTCATTATCGTTATTAATCTCATCATGCATTGAGTTACAATTAGAAGTTGAAAAGGACCCTACTCCCACCGACTCAGTGATAAGCGACTTCTGTGGGGGAAAGGGTGACTCACTAGGAATCCCCTCCCGTCTTTGATCATTTTTACAAGTAATATTTCTACTCCATTTAAATCTATTAATACAATTAACATTTCCATTAGATCCACGATTATCATAATTACTATTATTACTAAAATGCCTATTACTATTATGGCCATTAAGATTAGCATACCCATCATTATTATAGAAGCTATTATAATCAACCCGTGCATTATTATTATAACCATTATCGTTATAATTAATATTTTTATTACCATGTGATTATTACTATAAAAATTATCCCTATCATAGTTACTGTAATTTCCATTATTATAATTATGACTATAATTTCTACCGTTATTATGATTATCATTATAATAATGTCTTCTACTATAGTTAAAATTAACACTTCCCCGCCCAAAATTTGACTTATTCATACAAAAATTGCAGGGTAAACAATCACAAAGATTTCTACTCACAAAAGCGTTATTCCCCCACATATTTACCCCCATCTGGCCCGGGAGTCGTCTCACGGACCAGCCTTTCCATTTCCCTGATGCTTTGAAATGTTGGAGTTCTGTTGTGGGGGAGGGGGAGTTGCCGGGGTTTGCGAAATTAAGGCGTACATTGGGCAATATCGACCTTCACACCTAAATGATTTATGCAAGAATTTTCTATGGAACCTACAAAGACCTTCGGTACTTGGGCCAGCTGCAACGTTGTTATATGCTGATCGGTGGAAGTTCCTTCCTCTGGATTCTTGATCATTGTTGGGGGTGGGGGAGTTTTTCGAATTCTGACAGAGCGTCTTCGCGAGCTCTATCACGCTCTTGGCGAGTGATCTCATTTCTTCAGCTGACTTTTCGTGAGATATTATCAGACGACTTATTTCTCTCTCTTGTGCTGAAGTCTCTCGGTTAGGTGGCTTGGTGACTTTCTCTTCTGCTGATCGTACGGCGTTTACAGGTTGCCATTCGGTTCTCCCCCCTCTGGGGGGTTGGGGTTGGTAAGCACCGTTTTGGAGAAAAAATTTGTTAAAAATGTCGTCGGCAATTTCAATTAATTCCTCAAAATCATGGTTCTTCTCTGTTG
>JABUQX010037174.1:17500-25000 GCA_015478945.1 Trachelipus rathkii | reverse complement strand
ATATATTATATATATATATATATAGATATAATATATATAATATTATATATTAAAATATATATATTATAAAATAATATATATATATATATATATATATATATATATAATATATATATTATATATTATATATATATATATAATATATATATAATATATAATATATATATATAAATTTATATATATATATATAAATATAATGATATATATAATATATTATATATATATATATATATATATTATATATATATATATTTATATATAATATATAAATACTATATATCTGTTATATAGATATAAAATATATATATATATATATATATATATATATATATATATATATATATATATATATATATATATATATATATATATATATATATATATATATATTTTATATATATATATATATATATAATTTTATAGGTGTATAAAATATATATATATATAATATATAATAATATATATATATTATATATATATATATATATATATATATACCATAAATATATATAATAATACTATTATGAATATAGGTTCTTTGTATATAAGGACTAACTAATATTGGCATTGCGTTATTTTTAAATGCAGGGGATAAAATTCGGCAGAAATTGTCTTTAAAAGCTTTTATGTGTTCCTTGAGAGAGGAAAATAATTATAACTTTATGATTTATAAAAAATCTATTTTTAGGTGAAGCATTTGCATTCTCCCTTCCCCACCAGTCTTTGACGCTTTTTGAGACCCTTAATCGGCTCAATCGGTAGAGAGACATAGTCGCATGGCAAGGGGCCCGGGTTAGATCCCTAGTCCGGATCCTAGGTAGAAATTACCTAGAGAAGTTCCCCTCCTAGAATAGGGCTATGCCCGTGAGGGGTGAACTTTTAATAATAAAAAAAAGACCCCAGTATGTGTTCCATTTTGAGGCCTCTCTTCTAACCCTTTTTGAATCATTCATAAGAACCCCAGTCTGTGACGTTTTTGAGAACCCCGTAAGACCCCAAGTTTATAACCCTTTTATGAAACCCCATAAAAAATCAATCTGTGACCCTTTTTGGGGACCTAGCGTCAAACCCATTCTTGATGTTTAAAAAGACCAGAGTGGAAAGGTTGTTTTTAAATACCGAATAGAAATAGGTTTTTTGAGGTAAACTGGCAAATGCATAGCATTTCCTTATTGTAATGAAGCCTAGCCTAGCGTTTGGGTTAAAGAATAGAACTTGTGTTGTGAAGGTCACGGAGTCGATTTCTGGAATGAAACTTTGTAGATATATTTAACACCTAACTTGGTTAAAGCCAAAAGTCATCGAATATAAATAAATAAATAAAAATAATTGAATAAAATAAATAAAATAAAATTATAGTTTATTTTTCTTATGAAATTAACACAAAATTTATTAATAAATAATTATTATTTTTTTTACTCCTAAAATAAATAAAATAAGTTTATTTTATTTACGATTTTCATTTAATAATATTTGCAATTCTTGAAATAATTAATGATAATAATGTTAGTAAATAAAGTCTGGAAGTAATTGAAGAATGTGTTAAAAGGTTTGTTAGATTTCCACGTTTTCCATGGTATTCCTGTAGGAGAATAGTAAAAGGTCCAAATGTTCTCTATAATATTTATGTGACTGAGTAGAGGACTTGCAAAAATGGTTGACAGGGAAAATGGTCCTAAGGTCAAATGGTCAACACGACATAAAAAAAAAATTCCAGTCGTTAGGATAGGTTAAGTTAGGTTAGGTTAAGTTAGATTAGGTTAAGTTAGGTTAGCTCAAGTTAGGTTAAGTTATGTTAAGTTAGGTTTTGTTGGATTCGTTAGAGAAATTCTAAAAAAAAACATTTTTTATTACAAATGTTGACCATTTGGTACTATCTTCACTGAGTAGTTAAAGGCTCAAACGTTTTCCATGTGAGTGGGAAATAGTCCAAACGTTCTCCATGATATTTCTGTGGTTGAGTGGCAAAAAGGTTCAAACATTCTCCATAATATTTCTGTGGTTGAGTGGCAAAAAGGTCCCAACGTTCTCTATGATATTTCTGTGGTTGAGTGGCAAAAAGGTCCAAACGTTCTCCATGATATTTCTGTGGTTGAGTGGCAAAAAGGTCCCAACGTTCTCTATGATATTTCTGTGGTTGAGTGGCAAAAAGGTCCAAACGTTCTCCATGATATTTCTGTGGTTGAGTGGCAAAAAGGTTCAAACATTCTCCATAATATTTCTGTGGTTGAGTGGCAAAAAGGTCCCAACGTTCTCTATGATATTTCTGTGGTTGAGTGGCAAAAAGGTCCAAACGTTCTCCATGATATTTCTGTGGTTGAGTGGCAAAAAGGTTCAAACATTCTCCATAATATTTCTGTGGTTGAGTGGCAAAAAGGTTCAAACATTCTCCATAATATTTCTGTGGTTGAGTGGCAAAAAGGTTCAAACATTCTCCATAATATTTCTGTGGTTGAGTGGCAAAAAGGTCCAAACGTTCTCCATGATATTTCTGTGGTTGAGTGGCAAAAAGGTTCAAACATTCTCCATAATATTTCTGTGGTTGAGTGGCAAAAAGGTCCCAACGTTCTCTATGATATTTCTGTGGTTGAGTGGCAAAAAGGTCCAAACGTTCTCCATGATATTTCTGTGGTTGAGTGGCAAAAAGGTTCAAACATTCTCCATAATATTTCTGTGGTTGAGTGGCAAAAAGGTCCCAACGTTCTCTATGATATTTCTGTGGTTGAGTGGCAAAAAGGTCCAAACGTTCTCCATGATATTTCTGTGGTTGAGTGGCAAAAAGGTTCAAACATTCTCCATAATATTTCTGTGGTTGAGTGGCAAAAAGGTCCCAACGTTCTCTATGATATTTCTGTGGTTGAGTGGCAAAAAGGTCCAAACGTTCTCCATGATATTTCTTTGGTTGAGTGGCAAAAAGGTTCAAACATTCTCCATAATATTTCTGTGGTTGAGTGGCAAAAAGGTCCAAACGTTCTCCATGATATTTCTGTGGTTGAGTGGCAAAAAGGTCCAAACGTTCTCCATGATATTTCTGTGGTTGAGTGGCAAAAAGGTTCAAACATTCTCCATAATATTTCTGTGGTTGAGTGGCAAAAAGGTCCCAACGTTCTCTATGATATTTCTGTGGTTGAGTGGCAAAAAGGTCCAAACGTTCTCCATGATATTTCTTTGGTTGAGTGGTAAAAAGGTTCAAACATTCTCCATAATATTTCTGTGGTTGAGTGGCAAAAAGGTCCCAACGTTCTCTATGATATTTCTGTGGTTGAGTGGCAAAAAGGTCCAAACGTTCTCCATGATATTTTTGTGGTTGAGTGGCAAAAAGGTTCAAACATTCTCCATAATATTTCTGTGGTTGAGAGGCAAAAAGGTCCCAACGTTCTCTATGATATTTCTGTGGTTGAGTGGCAAAAAGGTTCAAACATTCTCCATAATATTTCTGTGGTTGAGTGGCAAAAGGTCCCAACGTTCTCTATGATACGTCTGTGGTTGAGTGGCAAAAGGGTCCAAACGTTCTCCATGATATTTCTGTGGCAGAGTAGTAAAAGGCATTTTTCTGTGGCTGAGGGGTAAAAGATCCAAACTTTTTATATGATATTACTGTGACTGAGTGGTAAAGGTCCAATGTACAAAATTAAAATTTTTCAATAAAGCAGATATTTTTTTATTAATACACACAAGCTTTTTTAAAAAAAATTATTTTACCATCGGTTTATCATTGTTAAAATAGTTATGATGATACTGGTCTTTCCACCAATGAAAGTTAGGTTTTCAAGTATTAAAAAGTATACTTTCTTTTCCTCAATATTGTGTCATTGGCTCTTTTACCACTGAGTTACACGTTTAACCTGCGATTAACTCACAGTTTTCACTCAATACTTATGATAACACTAACTCAATCTTCTTTAACTTGGGCTACATTCTAATTCTTATATATATATATAATATATATATATATATATAAGAATTAGAATGTAGCCCAAGTTAAAGAAGATTGAGTTAGTGTTATCATAAGTATTGAGTGAAAACTGTGAGTTAATATATATATATTATATATATAATATATTATATAGTATATTATATATATTATATATTATATATAATAATATATATATAATATATATTAATATATATATATATAATATATATATATATAATAATATATATATACCATTTTTACCTTTCTCACCCCTTACCACCCAATCATGGGAGAGGCCATACCGCTCCCAGGTACCACGCAGACGCAATCGGTCTCCTCCAGAGATCCTCCAGGGATGATATTTTCTATGTTGTTCTGTGTTGAGTGTTGTTTAAAGAAGAGATAAAGAAGTGGGATGTGTCCTCCGGCGCCTGATTACAGTTTTGCCAAATGTTTGTAGTGGCTTGATTCAGGTTGAATCTGTATTTGTAGTGTTGTAAGTTAGGGTGATGGCCGCATCTTAGCTTGCAAGGATGACTTGATTGTGGTTCTTGGTTACGTGAGTTGAATTCTGGTATTATTTCTGCTGATTGTTTGTTTTAAAATGTGTTTGGTGGTCTGCGTCTTAAGTGATTGTTCTGTTAGTGTCCTATGGTTTGTTTGATGTATGTAGGTTGCTTGCTGTGGGGTTTTGGGGTTTTTTGGAATGTTTTCGGAATTTGTTTGTAATATAGAGCTGATGAAGGAGGTTTGAATCTGTGGTGAGTAGGGTTAGAGAGCGCAATGTGGTATGGGTGATGGGGTGTTTGAATTTCGGAGAAAAATTGTGTGACTATCATGTCCAGGTGTTTGTCTGTGGGTAGGATTTTGTTTTTTTCGTGTAGGGTTTTGTTGTGGTGTTGTTTGATGTGCACCCAGTTATGATTCTTAAAGCTTTGTTTAGTGTCGTTAGGATTTTCTTTATGTTGTTTTTAGTAAGTAGTGATTCCAAGGTTGAGAATGCAGTTAGGTCGGACAATGTATTGTTTGTATATGGTGGTGAATGTATGTTTATTGTTTGTTAAATCTGTGCTAGCAATGGTTCTTAATATATTAAGTTTCTTCTTTGCGGATGAGATTATGTTGTCTATGTGTTTTGTGAAGGAGAAATGTATGTCAAGTGTTACTCCGAGGATTTTTGGGAGTTTGATAAAGGGTAATGGCCATGTTGTTTAGGTAGGACTAGGCGTGTGTGGCACCAAGTGGCGGCTCGGTGGTGATTAGGTTTGATTGATGATTGATTTGGTGGTGATGTGAAGCTGACATTGTTTTCTGTTAGCCATGTTTGGAGTTGGTGGATGTATTGTTGTTTTAGGTTCGTGGTCGCGTTTAGGTTCTGGTGTGCCGTGGCTATGGTGATTTACCTGCATAGGTTTTATGAATTGTTGCACGTTTGTGTTGTGTAGACGGTCGTTAAATAGGTTGAATAGTGTGGGGATAGTATTGCGCCTTGGGGCACTCCGTATCATAGATGCTACCTGGGAAATTTTTTTTTTGATTATTTTTTTAATTTGCTCTTTTATATATATATATATATATATATATATATATATATATATTTTTATATATATATATATATATATTATAGTATATATATAATATATATTATATTATATAATATATATTTATATATATATAATATATATATATATATATATAAATATATTATATATAATATATAATATATATATAATATATAATATAATATATATATATATATATATATATATATATATATATATATATATATATATATTATATATATATATATATATATATATATATATATATAGTATATATATATATATAAATAATATATATATATTATATATATACTAATATATATATATTATATATTATATATATATATATATAATATATATATTAATATATTCTTATTTTTAGATCTTCGATTTCTATATCCCTCTTTCTGATTATTATTTTAAAGGAGTTTTCTGCATATTTAGATGTTTTAAATTTTATTTAAACAATTTTAAATTTGCTTCTCTTAGTCAGAGCCTTATTAAGCGAGCTTAAGTTAAGTTTTATTATAAACCAACTGAAAACTATTGTGTTGAAATTTTTTTTTTCTTTTTATTTTATAAATAAAACAACTTTTAAAGGGTTAGCATTCAATAAAAAAAAAAAGTAATATTTCTTTTAGTTGAAATGAAATCTGAAAATTAAAGTAAGATCTCAAATTATTTGAAATATTCTTGCAAAAAGAACGGAATATTTTTTTATCGATTATCCCTAGGAAAGTGATTCTAAAATTTCTGTTTCGTATCAAGCATCTATTCTATTTGTATTAGATGTATCTATTCTACCTCCCATTAAGTAGCTTAGCTATAGGATGCAGAATAATCAAACCATAAATTTTAAAAATTTATAATATAATATTCATGTTTTAATTAAAAACTTTAAAATATATTAACAAAGAATTAAAAACTTGTTTGAAAATTTTTCTTTTCAAACTTCTTATAAACAGAGCAAGGACGTCAGTCAATTATTTTTTCGGCTCCGGTCCGGCTCCGGCTCCGGCTCCGGCTCCGGCTCCGGTTCCAGCTAGGACTCTGGACAATTTTAATTTATAGTGAAGTTTTCTGCTCTGTCACCAGCTCCACATAAAATATAATTTTTGCTCCCACTCCGAATCACGGCTTGTAAAATTTTCAAAATAAAAATAAAAATAAAAATTCGTTTGTTGTTAATAGTTTTATTTCTCGGTTTGCAAGGGAGTAGTTCTAGATCTTCCGTCAAATAATAATAATAATAATAATAATAATAATAATAATAATAATAATAATAATAATAATAATAATAATAATAATAATAATAATAATAATAATAATAATAATAATAATATTTAATAATAATAATAATAATAATAATAATAATAATAATAATAATAATAATAATAATAATAATAATAATAATAATAATAATAATAATAATAATTGGGCTATATTAAAAGACTATTATTCAAGAACAAAAGGATATAAAACACTGAAGCCCTTTGGATGAAATAACAATTTAAAAGGAAGCTTTAAAATAAATTATTTCAAAATGTTAACTTTATAAATGGGCCATTGGGGTAAGGGGTCAGAGGAGATATTGCCTCACCCTCTCCGGAAGGAGAGGCAGGGGCAAGGGAATGGAAGGGATGGGAAGGGATGGCAAGGGATGGGAAGGGATGGGGAGAGGAAGAACCATTGCCCTCCTTTGACCCGAATACAATTTACTATACATCTAATTAGATGAAATATCTTCACTCAATTGAATTAACTGAAGTGGTTAAAAGCTATCCGACCTATAGTTTATATATATATATATATATATATATATATATATATATATATATATATATATATATATATATATATATATATATATATATATATATATATATATATATATATATTTAATATAAATAAAAAATTATAGATAATATATATATATTATATATATAATAATAATAAAAATAAAAATAAAAAATAAAAAATAAAAATAAAAATAAAAATAAAAATAAAAATAATTAATAATAA
>JABUQX010037174.1:0-7500 GCA_015478945.1 Trachelipus rathkii | reverse complement strand
ATTGGTGTAATCTTTTTTGCTTTCATTATGTCTCGATCATAATTCAATAGGTGTTTACAGTTGGTACTGCGCTTGTGCTCTGTCTTTGATCTCATGTTTATTATTATTTAAGTATGTATGACATAGTCTAGTATAAATACGTTAGGAGGTTGATACTAATATTTATTTAATATATTATAATTATATATAATATATGGTAAATATATGATACTCTCAAATAGTTTTTACAAATGCAGATAGGCTATACCTGTCAATCTTTCTCGTAAAATGTAAGATAATTTTCTTGTGAAGGCATGTATATTTTTCTTTCTTGTAAAATAGCTCAATTTTGTATATACTCGTGCGCTAGTTCGTTCTATAGAGTTTATTATTGTGTTTTATTTCGGTGGTTGTCTTAAAATAAATATTCTCTGTGCTAAGCGTGACTTATAGTTTCTCGGCCATGTTTACAAGAGTTTGTTGCTCCTGTTGATTTTAGCGTATTTTGCAAATGCATTGTGTCTGCCGGTGTTATTGTGACTTGTTATTCCTGTCGTGTTTAGTATAAATCACCGTCTCACGGCTGGTTTGTCATTAAGAGGTATACAATGCATGTCTGATTTATTATTTGATGTGTATTTTTTGTAACATGGTAAAGATTCTTTTGTGTTAACAAACATAAAGTGTTTAACGATTAAAGTTACAATATTTTATATACGAACAATTACTAAAGTCACATTTTATTTATTTGAAATTAAGATTTGTTAAATTACTAGTTGGCAACTCTTTTGCTTTAAGACAACAGCTGATCCTGACCAGCTGTGACTGCATTCATTTGTTCACACTGATAAATCGATGCCTTCAATAATTGTCAAAAACGTTTAATTTACAAGTAAATATTTTATATCATTTGCAAAGTCAGTCTGTCCATATATTATTTTGTCGATATATGTTGTTTATTCATATATATTATTGGACATATATTTGATATTGTATTGTGAACTTGTGTATTCCTTTGAAATAAGTGCATACTACTCATAATATAAAATCTTAATTTGTGTGTCATAATACTTATTCTCTTTTGCAAGTAAATAAATTTCTTTCGGCGTTTCATATCATATTATTTTCTATTTTATCTGTTGTTCATGTGTCTATAAATTATATATATATAATAATTTATTTTTTTTTTTTAACAAGTGCATTATTATTTTTGAAAATAATAATGTCTAAATTATACGTTCATTAATTATGGCATAATATATATAAATATGTAATATATTATTAATATATTATAATATAATATTATATATATATATATATATATATATTTATATATATATTATTATATATATATATATATTATATATATATATATATTAATTATTTATATATATATATATATATATATATATAATAATAATATATATTATATATATATATTATATATAATATATTAATATTAATATATATTATTATATATTATACTTATAATGATAGTTTAGTACATTTTTGGTATCATATAAGTTTTGACTATATATATAGGTATATATATATTTGGGGTCCCGCTGTGCTATATCGTTGATTTAATTACTGGATATTGTTGACATCCGCGCTTAGTGAATAGTGTACTCTTGAGGTATTCAATATACCTGTTTAGCGTAGTTTTAAATAGATGTTTATATTGTATGTTGATCATCTTCTTCTCTATAGGCAGCTTAGTAATAGTAATTAATATATATAATATATTATATATATAATATATATAATATATATTATATTATATATATATTATATATATATATATATTAATTATATATATATATATATATATTTATATATATATATATATATTAATATATATATAATATATATATATATATATATAATAGAATTGTAATATACTATACTAATGAGTTACTATGAAAGTTTACATATATGTGCTAATATAGGTGCGGTGTGCATGTATACGGATATCTATAGACATCCGGCTACATGTCCATGGACTTATAAAACCTAGTTTGTATGAAAAATTCCTATATTTTCATTTATTTTTTTTTTATTAAAATATTCTAAAATTTAATACATATTATATACCAGTGTGATATTTCCTATTGATAAGTATATATATATTACTCCACTTAAATACTAGTTAATTTTATAACTTTATCACTTTATTTAAATATTTCATATAATTAAGCTATTGCTTTAAGTATCTATATAATGACGTTGAGTTATTTTTAGTTATAGATTGTAGTAATGATCTCAATTAATAATAATAACTCAGAGGATTTCAATTTTGCTTGATTTTATAGAAAAGTATTTGAACTGAACTGTTTCACTATAAGCGTAAGTAAACTCTAGTAAGTCAAACCGTTATTAATATATATATAATATATATTGCGGATGATTTGGTTTTGTTGTGGTGAATCTGAGAGAGTTTGAGAGGATGTTCCACTTGATAGTAGTCTTACAGAGAGTGAGTATTTTATCAGTTTGTTGTGAAAGGAGGGGTTTTGTTTGAAGTGTTATTAGACGTAAGCATAAGTGTGTCAAGTTTCTAAGAGTTTAGTGTTGCACAGACTTAGCTGACTTTAGACATGATCGCGTCAGGCTGTGAGAGGTTATGTTAGGTGGTATACTGTTGGAACATACGAGTGTGATATATAGGGTAGTTTTATGATAAATATTTATTAAAGGATAGTTTTGTTAGTGTTTGGGTTGGATTGTCAAGTGAGGAAAGGGAACGGATGATTGCCGCGCAAGGTGTGATTATGTAAGAAAGTGTTATCTAGTATCGTTCGAGGAAAGAGAGTAGGCTGTTATGATGACAATTTAAAATTCAGTTTGAGATTGATGCGTGTATTTGGTAACTCAGTAACTCTTGGACTATGCGCTACGACATGTAGTACTTACTTTTATGAGGGATATGTGGCTCTCATGCTTGCGCGGATTTATTTAGTATATAAGTGATGAATGGAACTAATGGTCTACACTGAGTTTCATGAGGGTATGGGATCTAAAGTAACAATACATATATGAGTTAAAATTGTTGGTTTATTTCCTGCTCTAACGGGAAAAGTGATGGACAATCTCTTTTGGGCGTGTAGGTGTAGTAGGAACCAATTGATAAAAAGAGGAATGGAATGTATTATGGGAGTTTTGATATTCGTAGGTCTTGGAAGAAAGGTGTAGTGATTTAAAAAGAGATACTATTAATGAAGATGTACAGATTGATATTTGGTGAGTTTAAGAGAGTGGTTATGTTGTGTTAAATGCATGTATTGATTATTAGAAATGTGTTGATTAAATTCAAGGGTTAGATATACAGTCGTTTGTTAAAACCTGTGCTAGTAACTATGTAATGTTGCTGTAATGGAGGATATATATTTTGACCGTATACACACTGTGTGTTGTTAGACAGACCGTATAGAGAAATAATAATTGTATTGTTTTATTTAAAGTAACTAGATACTTAAGTAGTATTCGATATGTATGAGAACTATTTGCACACTCCTTGTGTGTTTGAGAGTGTAATGTAAGACGTATATGTGTTACAAAGGCTCTCTCTTCTGAGGAAGAGAAGCGTGCCAATGGGTAGATAGATAATGAGATGCAATAACTGTGCTGAGTTCCAGCAATAATAACGTTTGGAAATAAGAAGGACATGTGTGTGCTGAGTAAAGGTGCTTTGGTTAAAATGTTTTTTTTTTATTATGCTCTTTTATAAAATATATATAATATATAAAATATATAAGTATAATATATAAACTTGGGCCAAGGGATGAACCACACACTGACGAGATGCCATATATTGGAGGGTCCTTCGCAGTCCCGACTATACTAAAGCTTGAGGTAGTGTTTAGGATTTTCTGACTGCGGTATTAACGATAATTACTCACTATAAATAGGTATATAAAGGTATAGCCAGTAAGTGATTGGATACTTTTCTTTTCTAACTTTATTAGTGTTATATATTTCTTCTAAATATACTTATTTCTATGATATATATCTCTCACTTGTATTGTCAATATTTCGTGAGTCGTCAGGACTTACGGTCATAATCAACCAGTCTTGCGCGGAAAGGATAAAAACGGGACGAGTGGGTGAAGATGATGAGATAGATGGTTTCCTCGGAAATTCACAATTTTCCTCGTTGTGAATAGTCTTTAGGGAAAACACTGGTTCCCCGTAAAGTTTTTAGTTTAAAATTTTATTGCAGATTGTTAGTATTATAATATACTGTATATATATAATATATATATATATATATATATTAATATAATATATTTAATATATAATATATAATATATAGTATATTAATATATATTATATATATATAATATATATATATATATATATATATATATATATATATATATATATATTATATATATATTTATAATATATATATATATATATTTACTATATATATATATACTATATATATATATATATATATATATATATTATATATATATATATATATATTATATATATATTTATATTATATAAATATATATATATATATTATATAGATATATATATATATATATATATATTCATATATAATATAAATATATATTATAATATATATATATATATATATATATATATATATATATATATTTGTAATTTTGCGGTTAGAAGTTTGTTTTTTCATGCGTTATCAATTAGAGACAAATTTGTAAAATTTTGGTTAGGAAAACGTAAAAAAAAAATAATGCGTTGAAAGTGACTCTGTTAGCGGACAATATATTTTGTAATTTGTTTTGGATACAACAATTATAACAATGGCTACTACTAACGAGGCGTTTGTAGAAATGTGCAAATCTATGGGTTTATCTGGCAAGGAATTTGCTGCTGCATTGAAAGATAAAACGGCTGCTGATTTGGAGGAGAAGAAGATTGCCGCAGCTTTAGAGGAGAAAAGGTTAGCGCTGGAAGATGATAGAGAGAAAGCTAAGCTTGAAGCAGAAGAGCGAAGGGAGAAAGCTAAGCTTGAGGCTGAAGCGGCAGTAGAAAAAGCCAAAATCGAAGCTGAAGCGCAGAGAGTTAAGCTGGAGGCGGAGAAAGATGTAAGAGAGGCGGAAGAAAGAATGCTTCAGATGAAGCTTGATGCTGAAGAAAAACAGCGTCAACATGACGCAGTGATAGCATCACAGAGTGCTCAGAGCAGCCATAGTACTCCTTATGCTAACAAGTATCCAAAATTGAAGCTTCCTTTCTTCGACGAAAAGAAAAACGATATCGAAGAATATCTGTTAATGTTTGAGAAGCAAGCAGAGGCGAACGATATCCCCGTAGAAAAGCGAGCGGTAGTTTTAGGAAGTTTCCTAACGAGCAAGGCTGTCAGTGTATATAATAAGATGACTGTTGAAGAATTAAAGAGCTACGATGGTTTGAAAAATGCTTTATTGGAGAGGTATGGGCTCACGGAAAGTGGGTACTGTACAAAGTATAAAACTATAACTCCTACGGAAGATGATAGTCCTAGAGTTTATTTACAAAGAATTATTGAGGCTCTTAAAAAGTGGTTAACAGCAGCAAATGTAACACTGACACCGGATGATCTTATCGAATTTTTCTCGGTGGACAAGTATTTGAATACGGTTCCAAAAGAACTCGCAACCTACTTAAGGGAGTCGAAAAAGAAAGCACCAGAAGAGATAATAACTTGTTCTGAAGGATACATGGAAGCGCATCGTCTGAGATTCACAGCTAATAGTCACACACGAAATCACAATCACGTTGAGAAAAGCACACATAATAATAATAATTATAGATCAAAAGGCAATGGTTACTCCACAAGCGGTAATCATAAAAGTAGCAATCAACATGCACCGCGAGCGACTAATAATGAAAGCAGGATCGGAGGTGGAAGTGGCGACAGACAGAACTATCGTCGCAGTAGCAGTGAGCCGAGAGAAGCGCCCACGTGCTTTAGGTGTCAAAGGAGAGGGCATCTCTCAAGGGATTGTCGAGCCCCTCCTTATTTCAACAATAGTAGTAGGGGACAGAATAACTCAGGGAGACAAAAAGAAGAAACAAAGAGCACGGGAGCGTCCGGAGTCTCTGATAACGGCAGTGAAGCCCTGAACTACTCAGGTGAAGAGCCGAAACTCCTGGATGAGTTAGTGAAGGTGAAAAATGACGAAACGTCACACCTACCTGTAACGTATGGGACGGTGAATGGCTTTAAAGTCAAAACTCTCCGAGATACTGGATGTAACGTAGTGGTTGTGCCGAAAAGGTGTTATGTTGGAAACGACATGAAGATACGTTTGTCGGACGGCACGGTGATCGAAGCTCCGCTTGCAAATATTGATGTGGATACCCCTTATTATGTAGGGAGAACAACCGCGGCAGTATTGCCGGAGGTTGTGTATGATTTGGTAATCGGGAATGTCAAAGGAGCATTGCCCTTAAGTCAGCCTAATCTCGCTTGGGAGTCGACCGTGTGTCGAGGGCCTCGTAAAGTAGAGGTCGCGCATAACATTAGTAGTATGCTGGTCCCCATCGCTGAGAGCGCTGAAGAAGGTTCACAAGAGGAACCTAACCAAACCAATCATAAATTTGGAATGGCAAGTTGGGAGATGAGTGAGTCTTACAGAGGGAAACCGTCAGTGCCACAATCGTTTGACATCTGTAATAAAGATGTCGCGCCAACCATGGAACCATCACTAAGTGTGATGACTGGGTGCAAATGTTCACCTGAAAATGAGAACGTTACAGGAAAAGATGAAGTTGAAACCCCTAAAGATCTATTAATGGATGTTGAAGATGACACGAGAGTGGTAGATGTTCAGGAGACATCGATGGGTAGAGAGCACGAAGTGGTCTGATGAAACAGATCGTGCTGATGAAGATGACGAGATGGTGAGAGGTGACATAAACAGTCACACGCAAAGTTCTGGAGAGAAGGGTGTTGTAGCTGTGGGTGAAGGGGATATAACCCATGGTGATGAAGTTCAAGAACTGGTTAACGAGCGGAAGACTTTTAAAAGTAAACAGAAAGATGCGATGTCTCAAAGAGAGGAAGTTAAAGAGTGTAGTGTAAAGGAAGTTTGCGACGGTATGCCGGAACGCAGGGAGAAGTTGAAGAGTCATCCGTCAGTATTATTTTTACTGGGGGCAGTATGCACCGAATTCAATGCGGTTCAGGATTTAAAAGTTCGGGAACAAAGGAAAGAAGCAAGGTTCGCTAACGTTCAGTGAGGAAGAAAAGCATTTGCAATATACTTCGATAAAAAGAAGTGAATGAGTGAGGACGCCGAGACTGCCACGGGAAAAAGTCGGTACAGTCGAAGTCAATTCGTTGTTAAAACGGACACACAATGCAAAGGTTTGAACGAGGTGGGTTTATTAGAGAAGACCATCGCAGCATGAAAAAGGTTGTGAGATTAATAAAAGTGAAGTTATGTGCAGATAGAGTGGATAATATAGAGACTAAACTATATATTGAGTCAATATCAGTACGCGAGTGATTCATCTTGTGTTTGAAGGAAGGATAATGTTGCTCAG